>MU278529.1:0-151908 GCA_022385745.1 Cubamyces sp. BRFM 1775
GTGCAGTCGCCTGCCGCACTGCTCGCTTCGCTCGCGCGCGTCAGGCTCCCCCTCCCTAACCCTAAGCTCTTTTGGCCGAGAATGCTGGCCTACGGGTTGAGGACGCTCAAACCGGACGGCGTCGTCTTTTCCACGGACAACTTGCTCTTGACGGAGGACCGGCGAGAAACTGACTTCCGGCCTGTTCTAGCACAGTGGCAGGGCTCGGGGGCGGCTTCGGTGGAGGCACTTGCCGCTCGCTCGCTCAGGCGGAATACGCCTACGGTTCATTCCTCAGAGCAGGTGAGAGCTACTCGTGTCGCATGCGTTGATTTGTGTAACTCTCCTGATTTCCATGCAGGCTCAGCCAGTACGGGAGATGTGTTTTCGTCCTGCATTCCTCATCGCAATGGCTGGCCCAGTCCTAGTGGTTGGTGGTGCCATGTTCGGCGACAACCTTGTAGCCCACCGATTGGCAGGAATTAACCTCGTCCCTAAGCTCGGCACTCAAGAGTGTTCGCCGCTCGATGACACTGTTCACCGCGTTGCGCGCCTTTTCCGCGCGCTGAAGAGGGCAATCGACGAGCTCGACCGCTACTGCAACGTAGATTTTTGCCTGCCATACACGCACAACAAGACGGTAGTCTTGGCGAAAGCAGAGATGTCATCTGGACAAGCGACCGTTGTCGTCAAAATCACCTACAAATACAGCAAGGAAGCCCACGAGCTGTTAGCAAACTCGTCGCTGGCGTTGAAACTGCGCTACCGCGCGTACGAACCTGGGGCGCAGATGTATGTCGTGGTCATGGACTACCTTGAAGGCTCGCAGGGACGGTCTGGGACGAAGCTCGCCCAGCCATCACATATCCGCTCGCTGCATGCGGCCGTGCAAGCCTTGAATCGCCAAGGATTTGTGTTTGGCGACCTGCACGAGCCGAATGTGTTCACTGTTGGGGACACGATCAAGCTTATTGATTTTGACTGGGCAGGCACAGAGGGCGAGGCGGAGGCGCGATACCCACGCACGATCTGTCATGACCGCGAAAAGATTGATTGACATCCAGGGGTGTGGCGGAGGGAAGGGGGATTGGTGGAGAAAGCGCACGACGAGCCTTTCAAGGTGCTCACGGGTGAGAGCCTATAATCGCGTGTAGTCAGCATTTCTGTAGTCTGCAGTATTTAAAGTCATTCTTGAATGGTATATGGAGGGTACCCACATTCGAGCAGCCGCACTACATATATGTTTGCAACAGGCAGTGGATACGCCCTACATTCAGGAGTGTGCGCTTGCTCATAGCCAGGTCTTCGCTTTCACATGTGAGTGTGGTTGCGCTCTTCGGTATCGCTCACATGTATTCCTTGCCGATTCTTTCATGCTTCGGTAACGCTAGCTATCTCAGGAGTTGCGCGTGTTGACTGACACTCCAGCATATACTATACAAACCAGCCTTGTGATGTGTCTAGACATGCTATCCTGCGCGATACCTACGCTCTTACAAACGCTCGCGAAGATCTATGTGACCGCTGCAACACGCCGACGTTAGCGGCTGTCCAAGGCGGAATAAGAGCAATGCATGCTTACTATACTTTGGGCCACCACCACCCTCTGGTACCGTCCATGTAATGTCCTGCGTTGGCACTTTGACGTCGCAGAACTTGCAGTGAATGCAGTTCTGCGAGTTGATGACGAGCTTCTTCCCGCCCCAGCCGACGTTCTCAACCTGCGTTGCCGTCTCGGCGTCCTCAGCGTCCACGTACTCGTATACCTGCGCCGGGCATCCGCGCCCGAGCAGCCCAGCGTATTCGTCCACGTTCAGTCGGACGTGCTCCCGGCGAACATCTGCATCCTCAACGTAACGCTCGGTCGTGAGGCCCTTCTCCGGTTGCTCACCCTCCGCGCCAGCGTGCTCGCCCTCGGTGAGGTACTTGCGCACGCGGAGGTGCACGGGCTGGTCCTCGGCGTGGTTCGTCCCGGTCAGAGTGACGCTTGTGAGGAGGTCGGTGGACAGCGGAGGCTCAAAGGGAGGGTACTCGATGGGCTTGCACTCGCTAGCTCGCCTCGTGTGCGCGGCGTCGCTCTTGCCGAGCTTGTTGCGGAAGGTCCAAGGCGTCCGACCGCGCAGGAGAAGGGAGTCGATTCCGGAGTACATGACGCCGCCAATGACGCCAAGTGGGGTATTGAACGACGGGCGGAGGTTGCGCACCTCATACAAGTCTTCGTGCACCCAACTGTTGCGTAGAGATGTCTCGTACGCACTCATGTCGGCGGGCTCCTCCTCGGACGGCGACTCAGACGTCTGCGAAGCAACGACATCGAAGGCGGCCTCAGCGGCAAGCATACCGCTCTTCATTGCATTGTGGGTACCCTTGATCTTGGCGACGTTGACGAACCCGGCGGAGCAACCGATGAGAGCACCGCCAGGGAAGTTGAGCTTGGGGACGGATTGGAGACCGCCTTCGTTGAGTACTCGGGCACCGTACGCTATCCGCGTCGAGTCGCCGGAGAGGAGGTCGCGGAAATACGGGTGGTGTTTCATGCGCTTGCGCCATGTCAGCACGAGAAGAGGCAAGAATGAGCCGGCAATCCTACCTGTAACTCGCGGTAAGGGCTAAGGTAGGGGTTGGCGTAGTCGAGACCGATGACGAGACCGAGAGTGACAAGGCCGTCTGCCATATGGTAGGCCCAACCGCCACCGTATGTGTGGAGGTCAAGGGGCCAGCCCATCGTGTGGACGACCTTGCCGGGTTCGTGCTTGGAGGGGTCGACACGCCATACCTCCTTGAGGCCGAGACCGTACGTCTGGGGATCACGGCCCTCACGGAGCTTGAAGCGACGGATGGCCTCCTTGGAAAGCGAACCGTGCGCGCCTTCTGCGAGGAGGGTCACGCGAGCACGGAACTCCATCCCGGGTTCAAAGGAGTCCTTCATGCGGCCTTGGCGATCGAGGCCGACTTCGTTGGTGCGGACGCCGAGGACAGAACGTCCATCGCTGCTGTAGACAAGGCCTGCGCCTGCAAAGCCGGGGTATACCTCGACGCCCATCTCTTCGGCAATAGAACCGAGCCAGGCGGTGACGCGAGAGAGGGAGATGACATAGGTGCCCATCTTGGCCATTTGCGGGGGCTGGGGGATTCGGAAGGAGCTGTTCTTGGTGAGGAGGCGCATCTGGGTGGAGGTCGTGGGTTGTTTGAGAGGGTGGTCTGAACGGTCGTGCCAGTCAGGGAGGAGTTCATTGAGAGCGCGAGGCTCAAGAACGGCTCCCGAGAGGATATGTGACCCTGTAGTGGAGTCAGCGGCAGCTACTGGATGGTAGGGAGATATAAACGCACCGACTTCAGCGCCCTTCTCTAGAACTACGACGCGAATCTCGCGGCCCTTCTCCTGCTCCAGTTGCTTGAGACGGATGGCGGCGCTGAGGCCTGCAGGACCCGCGCCGACGATGCAGACGTCGACGTCATCTGTTGGCCGCTCGACGTTGGTGGGGTCGAACAGTTCCCTGCTACGGCGCGGTGTAGTATGGAGGGCGCGCACAAGGCGAGCAGGCCGACCTCGCCAACGCAGCAGCATCGCGAGCGAAGGATGAGGAGGAGGAGGAGGAGGAGGAGGAGGAGGAGAAAGTGATTAAGGAGGGTGTTAATTGGGCGAGCTATGATTCGTTCCAGCGTCTGTCGCTGTGTCCGCTAATCCCATGCCGGATCCCCCGGACCACGTGGCTCCTACCCCAGACCGGATCTTGATCCAATCTCGATCTCCTACTTCAGCTCTCTCCTTCAGCTTTTAGCTTGTGAAAAGTGCACGTATCCGCCTTCCCCCCTCAATTTCGAGAACAGGCTAATGCATACAGGAGAGATGCTCTTGCGCAGGAGGATCGGGTCGTTCTGTTAGTGTTCAATGGATGTACTAGTAATTACAAGTGTATATGCAGTTCGATCATTCCAAGTACTCCTTTTCTAATCCGCATTCAAGCTCATACCACCTAGCCCGACACACGCCAGTCTCTACGCACTCTCCTCCTCGACATCCACCAACTCCCGACCCTCCTCGACCATCTCTCCCTTCTTACACCCCACAGCCCTCACAACCCCCGCGACAGGCGCCCTCAGCACCGTCTCCGTCTTCATGCTCTCCAGCACGACAACCGGCTGTCCCTTCTCCACGCGCTCTCCCTCCTTCACGCGCACCTCCACCACCACGCTCGGCATCGGCGCCCTCAGTGCACCCTTCGCCCCACCGAGTACGTCGCCCCCAAGCAAGAGCAGCCAGTTGGGCGAGGGCCGGACGAGCGTCGTCTTGTGCGCCCCGTGGAAGACGTGCAGGCGCTCGGCCGTGTTCGGCGAGGACGGCGCAGGTACGCCCGCGGGCGGGAGCTGCGCGACAACAGTAGTGCGAACGAGTGCGCCATCGAGAGTGGCAGCAATCGTATGTGGCGAATCCAGCTGCGCTTCGACCCCCGAAAACGTGCGCTCGGATGCGCCGGTGCGCGTCGTCACGTCGAAGCGGCCTCCAGGTAGGGACTTGACGTGGACGGTCATGGGAGGCGCGGCAGTATCCTCGGACTGGAAGGTGACGATGCGCTCGTAGACGTCCCCGCCGAAGCGGCGTGAGGTGAGCGTGCTCCAGGGCGAGGGCGAGGTCGGCGTGGGGTGATCCCGTAGGACGACGTACAGCGCGGCCTGGGCAAGCGCCTCATGGGATGGCTCCGGGAGTGGAGGGAAGAGCTCCTCAAAGTGTTTCTGCGCATCTCAACGTCAGTTACATGACCCGCGCCATGGAAGAAGCGGGCTTACCGGGATAAAGCCCGTCTCGACCTCGGCCCTGACAAACGCTTCGTTGCCAGCGAGCGTGCGGAGGAACTCGACGTTGGTCGCAACGCCGACGACGCGGTACTCCTCGAGCGCGGTCCTCAGCATACGCAGTGCCTCCGTACGATCCCGCCCATGCACAACAAGCTTCGCAATCATCGGGTCATAGAACACGCCAATCTGCGCGCCCTGCTCGAATCCCTGCTCGAGACGAACCACAGGCGCGAGCGCAGCGGATGTGTTTACCACAGGGGTGAACTCCGCACCCGCCTCAGAGCCCTCGGACGCGAGATGGTGCTCAGCGACAGATGGTGCGAATATGTGTGTTGGCTCGGGCGTGGAGAGGTAGAGAAGTTGACCCGAGTCGGGCAGGAAGCTATTGCGCGGGTTTTCCGCATAGATCCGCGCCTCGAAGGCATGGCCGACGAGCGGGATAGACCGCTGGTCGAGAGGGAGCGGGTTTCCTGCAGCAACCTGGGAAGGACGTCAAAATCACAACCAAAGGGGAGGTAAGTTGCGGCGAACCTCGAGCTGCCACTCGACGAGGTCGAGACCAGTAATCATCTCTGTCACGGGGTGCTCGACCTGCAGGCGCGTGTTCCTAACGTTCACTGCATCAGCAAAAAGTCATACGGCGGAGATGAAACGTGGCTGACATCTCCATAAAGTAGAACTTGTGCGTGTCGTTGTCGAAGATGAACTCGACGGTACCCGCGCCGACGTAATTGACTGCTTTGGCTGCCGCGACGGCCTTGGCACTCAAATCCGCCCGAAGCTCAGGAGACAGCCCGGGCGCAGGGGCCTCCTCGATGATCTTCTGGTTTCTCCGCTGAACGGAGCAGTCGCGCTCCCAGAGACTCACGCAGCCGCCTAGCTTGTCGGCGAAGACCTGAACCTCGACGTGACGCGGACGCTCGATGTATTTCTCGACGAGAACGTCGGCATTCCCGAAGGCCTTGCGCGCCTCGCGCTGGGCAGACTCTAGGGCCTCGTGGAACTCGCTGGCGGAGTGGACAATACGCATGCCCTTTCCACCACCGCCGTGGACGGCCTTGATGAGAACAGGGTAGCCTTGTGGACACGAAGCCTGTCAGAAGGGTATTCATCTGAACGCCGACAAGAATGGATCTTTACCAATGCGGGTGGCCTCTTGCTGCAAGAAGTCGGGATCTTGGTTGGTGCCGTGATAACCGGGCACGACTGGGACGCCGGCAGCTAGCAGAGACTTGGATGAGGAGGTCATTCATGACGACGCAAGATACGCGGACGTCGCACCTGACATGATATTCTTGGACTCGCTTCGGGATGTGTGAGCGCAGAGGAGCGGAAGACACGTAGAGATGGACACTCACCTCTTTGAGCCCATGCTGACGATGGCGCTCGCGGGAGGGCCAATGAAGACGATGCCTTCCTGGGCGAGGCGTTCGGCGAACTGTGCATTCTCGCTGAGGAAGCCGTATCCGGGATGGACAGCCTGCATGCTATGATTAGCGAGAGGTGACCAAAGGATGAGGGTAAGCAGTAGTACCTGTGCGCCGCTGCGTTTGCAGACGTTGATGATCTTGTCTATGCGGAGCTGTACGCGTATGAGCAAAAGCGGGTAGCTTGTTGGATGAGATACGTACATAGCTTTCCGCGGAAGGCGCAGGGCCTATGCAGTACGCTTCATCGGCCTGAATGAATGGTAAGATGCGTGCGCCGGGTCAGGTGCGAAGAGTACGGACCAGGCGGACGTGCAATGCGTTCGCGTCGACTTCGCTATAGACGGCGACGGTCTTGACACCGAGTTTCCTCGCGGTGCGAATGACGCGGCATGCGATCTCACCTCTGCTTTCGTGAGCGATGAAGGACGAAGAGCGAGACGAGACGAAGGGCACCTGTTTGCGATGAGGATCTTGTCAAAGAGAGGCTTATGGGCAGATTCCTGTAAGGTCGTGAAGGACGCGTCTGGTACACGCGTTTGAGAGACTGTACATGCGCCCAAGAAGTGATGGGCGTACCTGCAGCGGTAGCGAGACCTCTGGAGGAGATGCGAGAAGGGCTAGGCTGAGGATGAACGGAAAGCGGCACGGCAGACCGGCAAGTTGCGGTGCACGCTCCGACGCGTGCAGAATGGGAGAGAGCTGCAGCAGACCGAGCAGTCTTTGAGAATTTGCCTAACCGGGGGAGTGCGCGGACAGCTATCGAGCGAGGCGTGTTGGGCAGCATCGTATGCGGGGTAAGACGAGGTTGTGTCGCGGCCCGTTTGCAAGTGACGAAACGCAAGTTACACGGCCGCTGCCTTTAAAAGGATGTGTGGTCTAGACTTCACGGTCACTGAGATAGCTATGCGCGAACAGCAAGTCGAGGTAGAGGGAGCAGACGAGGAGGACGAGGTTGAGGTTGAGGAGGAGGGATGGATGAAGAGGGCGGGGAATGCGGGGGCGGGGTTAGACGCCCGGATCTTGGACGATCTCATGACCTCCCAGTCCGCCATCTTCCTCTCCCGGTCCCGACGCTTGCACTACACCTTCAAGAGTATGCTTGGGATGACGTCGGGTGGACACAATGAACTCTGTGGGCGGGAGATGGAACATTCAAGAGTCAAGGTGTCTTGTCAGAATGCGAGAATACGCTGCACAAAGTTGATCTCAGTATTTGCACTGCAGCCAATCTTTTGTGTATGGGACGCAGAACGAATTCGATAACAGCAATGGTATTGTGCGTGGTACTAGTACGCTCGCGAAGTAGAAGAGAGCCCCGTGTGTGTCGGGCCGCCCAAAGGGCTTCTGTGTGTTCAAGAAAGGCTTCTAGCGCGTATGAATTGGCTGGGCGTGATACGAGTTGCACGCTGCCAAAGGTGGTTGAGAGAGCCGGGGTGTAAAGAAGGAGGGAGGAGGAAGATGGGGATGATGGCTGAGAGAGGCGAGGCAGGCACCAGGCACATTCCCCCACTAAGCACTTGAACACCATCTTCATCTTCCTTTCATAGCCTATGCCCGATGACGAGCAAGTGCTCTGTATTATACGCGTCCAGTGCGAATGGGGCAGCTGTAGCCCTGGAGCGAATATTCGGAGGCGAAGAGCAATAGAAAGTACTTGTAGTGTCTTTCCTAATCAGAGTAGTAATGGCGTGCCTGGCGGGACGGCCGGGACGAGCGCAGAGGAAGCCGTCCGATGATCTCTCTTACTCTCTCTCTCTCTTACCTCTCCTCCTCCATCTCCCTTCCCTCACCGTCTTCCTCCTTCCGCTCATCGTCGTCCTCGACGCCCAACAGACGTCCACGACGGCCTGGCCTCCCTCCTCGCGGCTCTCCCCACCGCCTCCACCGCCTGGCTCAAGACGTGTTCTTGAGCGCACAGCATGGCCATAGGAAAATGGATCCCATTCGCCTCCAGCGCATCTCCCGCCACCCCCGCCGCTCCCGTCGTCGTACAGAACCCGCCGATCGCAGCTACCGCAGACTCAAAATGCTTCGGCCTCGAGAACGTGAGTTCCCCACCGCTCACACCTCCACACTAATCTCATTCCTCCTAGTTCGGCAACACCTGGTGAGCTTCCTCTCATTCCTCTCCTCCCATTCCTCCTTCCTCCATCTCGTCTTCCGTCTCCTCCGCCTACTACCCAAAGTACTCCAGTATCATCTCCATGACCTACGACCCTGCTACCGTCGTCTACTGCCCTCATTTCTCACATGTCTCCCACCTTATCACGCCCATCCTCCTCCACGACTCTCTGCGCACCGCTGCGTCGTCGCTCTGGCCTCTTCACCTCTCCGACTGCGCTCAGTCATCTCAACCATCTGTCTGCATCCCACACGGCGCGTCTCCCTGTCTCGTTTATTACGGCATTTCTCCGTCATCTCTCCTACGCAGCACCTTTCACTGTCCACTAACATCTCCCTCTTCACAGCTACGCCAACTCCGTCCTCCAAGCCCTCTACTTCTGCGGCCCATTCCGCGAACTCCTCCTCCAATACCCAGACCCCTCCGTCCCAGATGTTCCCCTCCTACCACCCTCCCCGCCCGCACCCGTCCAGTCGCCCCCACCACAACCCTCCTCGAGCCCCCAAACGTCTCGCAGGAAACCTGGACGTGCCATGTCCGTATCAGAACCCGCTCCCTCACAAGTCAACCTCCCGCCGTCCATACCCATACCGCCCTCTCCACCCACTCTCCTCTCCGCCCTCCGCTCTCTCTACCTCCACATCAGCCGAAACCCGGCTGATAAGGGTACAGTCGCACCCCGCGCGTTTATCGAGAAACTCAAGGAGTTGAATGAGCTCTTTCGTGGTTCCGCCCATCAGGACGCTCACGAGTTCCTCAACTTTCTCCTCAACCGGATCATGGAGGAAATGGAGGACGACAGACGCCGCCTCGGCTCAACTCCCAATGGCGCTGCCGAGGACCGTACGTGCAATGCATCCTGGCGCGCATTCTCTCGTACTGATGTCGCCATAGTGGCCAACTCGGTCGCGACCCTCTCCACAAACCCGCCTGCATCCACTTCCACCGCAGTTGGGAATGCGTACAACTCGACGATCGTCCATCGTCTATTTGAGGGCGTGCTGACGAGCGAAACGCGCTGCCTCACGTGCGAAACCGTGTCTTCCCGCGACGAGTCCTTCCTCGACCTCTCGATCGACATTGAGCAGAACTCTAGCGTCACTGCCTGTCTCCGGCAGTTCAGCGCGAGCGAAATGCTCTGCCAAAAGAACAAGTTCTTTTGCGACTCCTGCTGCGACCTCCAAGAGGCCGAAAAGAGGTGCGTCTAATCCTTTCGGCCAATGCATCTGCCCTTATGCTGCCACCGCAGGATGAAGATCAAGAAGCTCCCCAATGTATTGGCCCTTCACCTCAAGCGGTTCAAATACCAGGAAGACGTTGGCAAGTACATCAAGCTCGCCTATCGTGTCGCGTTCCCCCTCGAGCTTCGACTGTTCAATACTGTCGATGACGCCGAAGACCCCGATCGACTCTATGAACTCTTCGCCATCGTCGTTCACATTGGAACGTGCGTCTTCTTCACTTCTATTACCCAATAGGGACATTTGTGCTCATCCTTCCCAGCGGCCCTTATCATGGCCACTATGTGACTATCATCAAGGCACGGGGCTCGTGGATGCTCTTCGACGATGATACCGTCACCACGATCAAGGAGTCCGAGATACCAAAGTACTTTGGTGACTCGAATAGCGGGTCTGCCTATGTGCTCTATTACCAAGCTGTCGACCTCGACCTGACCGCGCTTGGCCTCAAGCTGCCTACACCACCTCCAGCCTCTACCACCTCAACCGACATCGGTTCGACCCTTGGCAAGCCAGTCAGCCTCTCCACCGCCGAGATGAACGAGAACGGGCATCCCGTCCCCGGCTCGCCCGCCCCCGCTATGCCGCCCGGCCTCACCGAGGAGCCAGACTCGGACACGAGCGACTCGCCCACACCCGCTACCCCTGCTACCCATCCGATCCCGCTTTCTACACCAAAGGCCCCTCCTACGCCCGTCCCCCCTAATCTAGTTGTATCCATACCCCCCTCGGGCGCCTCGTCCGCACCTATGCCGGCGTCGCCTTCACAGCCACAACATAATCATACGCTAGGCGGCCTTTTCCACAGTCTGCGGCAGTCACCGTCGTTGCGTCTGCGCTCGAACGGGTTCTCAAGCAGCAGCAGCGAGAACCGTCGCAGCACGCACGAAGCGTCCAATTCGACCACACCTTCCCTACCATACTCTCCGTCCTCCCGTCGTCCACGCACAGCACAGTCGACGGCATCCACAGCGGACACCAGTCACCATACGCACGATGGCGTGCCATCCATGCCATCCTCGCCCATTCCCTCAAAGGGACACACGTTTCCGAACGGTTTATCCGCACCCACGTCCAAAGACAAGGAGCGCGGGCCGGAGAAGAAATCGAGCGCATGGTTCAAGCGCAAGAGCTCGCGGCAAGATAACGGCACGCCTGGCGTCCTGTCGCCCATCGCGAGCCCTTCTGGCAAGGACTGGCACACGCGGTTAGGCCGGCGCGGGTCTGAAGCAGCCATGTCCGACGCGACGGCGTCTCCCGCCATCCCATCCTCGCCTGTCGCGCCCTCCGCATCCGTGCCCGCGTTCGCTTCCGGATCCGCGGCGGACGCCTCGCTATCGCCGCTCGCAGCCCACAAGAAGTCTTCCCCGGAGCTCTCGCGGAGCATCAAGCGCGAAAAGCGTTCCTCAGGGGCGCACTCGAAGCTTCCTCCACGACCTTCCACCGCGGGCGCGCGGATAGGCGGGTCCAGCGACTTCAGCACGCGCCCGTCCTCGACATCTGTTCCGCCCCCTCTTCCACCCTTACCGGGCTCCCCGACGTCGCCTGGCGCGAACGGGGATGCTGCTGGGCCACTGCTTGGTAAGGGCCAGGACACGGGGAACGGAAACGCCTCCCCAGAAGCCAACCCATCCCCAGCCGACTCCAGCTCCACTCCGCCTCCAAGCAGCACTCCTCCACAATCGAGCGCACAACCTGTCCCCGTTGCTCACACATCGTCGTACTCGCCTCCGCGCTCAGACAACTACCCGTTCGTCGCGACACCGCAAGGCATGATCGGCCTCGGCTTCTCTTCCGGGTTCGGAGGCGCGGGCGGCGGGAGTGTCGCAGACACGCCCGTCGTGCCCTCGACCAGTAACAACGGGCACGGGCACGGACACAGCAACGGGACGAGCAACGGCAGTGGCGCGTCCAACTGGAAGCGCGCGACGCGCAAGCTGAGCTTCACCGCGCCGATGCTCGGGCTAGGGCGGAAGGACAAGGACAAGGAGCGGGAGAAGGAGAAGGAGCGTCATCGGGAGAGGGACAAGGCGCACGCCACGCCCCCGTCCTCATTCGCCCGCTGAGCCCAACGCGTCGTGGACCTTCCTTGCTATCTTTCGCCCATCACTATACTACGCCTTGCATGCGCCTAAGCGCGCTCACCCGCGCTCGCGCCCGCACACACTGCACCTCTCGTGCGCATACGCCTCTATATCCTTATATGCCTTTCGCTTTCGCCAACCATCCATCAACCACTACATCTTGCGTACAATAACGCCCCGAGCCCCGCCCGCACGCTTCCTCATGCGATGTTGAAGGGTATATGGAGAGATGGACGCCTGTTTTGGGTATTTACGACACAATGTATATTCTACGTAGTAGTGTTTCACGCCGTAATGTATTCGTACTATGTTTTAACGGACTACCCACATGCATCGCGTTACGATACGAGACTGTCGTCGTCTGAGGCTAAGTAAGATGGCGTGGATGATCCGACTACGAGCGCATACGGGAACTCGCATCAAAGACGTATGGAACGCACGTAACACTTTGAGCTTTCCCTACGATCACGGAGCTGCGAGGACCGTAGGCATGAACGCGTACGAAAGGTTGACGTACTACGACGAAATTCACGTCCACGCGGCAGATTTGGCAAAGTCGAACCGGTACCTAGTCCTGTCATTGGTAAGCAGCTTGTCTGTGGCCCAGTCCGCCCCATCGTTCACAAGGCAACACAGAGCCATGCAGCAGACCTGCGCGCTTGCGTAAAGGAGAGGACCCAGGTCAAGAAGAGACAGCTCTAGCTTGGGCGGAGCAGGGAGGAACTGGGAGCGCAACGAACAAGCTCGCTGGCACGCGCTCGCTAGGTAATTTCACAAGTTCTCGAGTGACAGCGCCGCATGGGAGAGCTGCCTATATCGTGCTGGGAGCGGGGTCTAGAATCAGCCTTGACATATCGTATCATGCTTGCATCGTTGCTAGAACTTACCTGGAAGACATTAGACCCTGGCGCAGTGTGCGCCCCAAGCGGTCAAATGCAGTGGCGTGATTTCGTGAACTGGAAACGAAGCGCGCCGACAGCGTTTGTAATGCCGATATGACGATGGGCTGGTGCCTTCAGTCAAAACCTCGGACATGGCGACGACCGCGGGTCGGCCTTCTAGCCGTGCAGTGACCGCGAATGCTGCATGACCATCGAGCTCAGTGCATCCGCGACCAGAGTACAGCTGCTGACAAACCACGAAAGGTTCGTGCCGGCATAGCGACGTCGAGTAGTGGGGCCTTTGCGTCACCGGAGCACGCCTTCCAAAACGAACCTACAACTAGACAGCGTCAATACAACCTTTGCATACAACCTACCGACATCGGCTCGCGCGCCTGACACAATCTACGCACTCTGACCGACGAGAGCCGGGAGGATGGTCGACGCAGGCCACCGGAACGTGATAACGCGCAGCGACGAAGGTGCGTTCGCAGATCAAAAGGAGCGTTCGCGCCACAAGGTCTCGTGCCGTCACCATACAGTCGAACTCGGCCTCGTCACGGTCGATGGGTCTTGAAACACTTGCGCGGCTCTCGACATCACTGTGCAGTGATCACCGTGGAAACACCCAAGAGCCAGACGACACTGCGGTAGTATACTAATGCAACCGGATGTGCATGGGCCGTAGAGGGCTGGCCGACAGGATAGAAAGGCATGTCAGACAGTGCACATGTTATGCCGGAGCGCACATACCGAGATATTGCTTGACGATGACTCATGGGGAGTCCGGAGGGGCGCAAGACGCGGACTAGGGGCGACGCCTGCTTATATTGGTCAACCGGGGTGGTGGAGCAGTTATGAGAATATTCCGGACGGCCGCTGCCATCGCAGGGGAAATGGTGCACCGGGCGCAGCTCAGCGAGCGCTATATGGCGGGGGTGGTCGTTGCGCGGGCGTCGTGGCAGGGGAAAGGCACGCCACATATCACACATGTCGTCAACGCGCGGATAGCCGCCGAGGACAAGCTTTCCTTGTGAGCGTCCGAGAACGTAAATCGAGCTCGAGAAGGGAGGAAAGCGTTTGATGATGTGCGCGATAGCGGTCAGCTGAGGATGCGCATCCGCCTAGCAGAGGGTTTTGGTTCCTGCTGCGAGGAAGGCGAAGAGCGGGATCGCGGGTACTGCGGGCATTGCGCGATACCCGCTCCAATGAATGCGGCGGGGCTCCTGTCTCCGAGAGCGTCTGGAAGGCGGAAGCTCGAGGTCTAGTACTGCGAGTCCGAGAGCGATCGGAGGTCGGAAGCCTGCACGTAGTGCGTGCGATTGCCAGTAGCTTCGCGACATTGCCAGTAGACGTTACAGACGTTAGCGATGGCTGTTAGTCAGTGGCGAGGGTGATTTGTTTGAGTATGCGCGGATTGCTGTCCGGGAGGAGGCGAGAGGCAATGTATGGCAGATGGGCGTCGTGACGGACAATGTCGAGTATGCTGTAGCAGCATGGAGCATGTCAGAAGGATCGCGCTGATGCCGCGATTGCCGCTGTCGTGGGTACGAAACGCGGTTTGTATGAGGGCGCCAAGAATATGGCGTGAGAGGTGAGCGAGGGTGACGCATGCAGATTGGACTCAAGGGAGTTATAGCTGCGGCGTGGATTGGGGCAGTCATGCGGAGACTGCAGCATAAGCCAAGGAGAGATCGATGAGAATATGATCCCGAGGAGAGGATTTGAGAGAAGAAGAGGGTTGGATGGATTGGCGAGATGGATACATATGTACGAGCAAACTGGTTGGATGGTGGTGGCTAGGCTGAAGGGACGGACGAGTGCGATGGGCGCGGATAAGTCATGCTGCTTTATTCATTTTAATCCACTTCCTTCTGCACAGCCGCCCGCAGTGGCTGTGTCTCTCCTCCTCCGACCAAAACGGGATCCCCATCTCTCTCTCCGTCTCTCCCAACAGTTCCGTACCAGCCATGCTCGAATATCGTGTTTGTGCAATCCACTGCGACCTACAAATGATGCGCATCATGTTGTATCTCACATATGCCCTTTGTCGCTGAATTTCAGTGGAGGCCGACGCGCGCGGACGCAGCAAAGGCCATCATGTCCGCGGCCTAGTGATTGGACGTGTAATCCCAAATGGGAATGCAGGACGCTCGACGATGCTCCTCCTGCGCCCTCGCCCGCTCGAGCTTACACACCGCGCTGACTATTTCCCTTGACTCGCCGTCCTTGGTCGTAGGCCATCATCCGGCCCCGCCGTATGGCCCTATACTTCATAACCCTTCCCCTGCCCAGCCCCAGGCTTTTCCCTCACCTCTCTCTCTCCCTCCCCCTCTCGAGCCATGTCTTCTTCCCGCCGCAACTCGCGGGTCATTGCCGCTCGCCGCATTTCCCCCTCCTTCACCCTCGACCTCTCTCCCAACGGCCCGTCCCAGATCCGAACCGCCTCGCGCACGCCCACCGCCGTCGACCACGACGAAGTCTGCGACGATGATCAAGACGACATCATCGTAGAGTACGAGCACGAGACATATGGTCCAGCGCCCGGAGAGAAGCCCGTCGATCCCTTCGAGGTCACGATGGGACCCAACGACCCTGACAACCCAAAGTCTTGGTCCAAGGCCTATCGTTGGTACATCACCATGTTCTCTGCTATTCTCGTCTTGAATGCGTACGTGCCATCATACCCTCTTCCTCTCTTGCACTTTCTGACCTGTGGCGTAGGACCTTCGCCTCTTCCGCGCCAACCGGCGTTCTCCCACAGCTGATAGAAAAGTTCGGCTTCAGCGTGGAAGTCGCCAAGCTCACTATCTCCCTCTTCGTCGTCGGCTACTGTGTAGGCCCTCTCCTCTGGGGTCCCCTCTCTGAGCAGTTTGGTCGCAAGCCGGTATTCATTGGCAGCTTCTTCGCCTACACCGCTTTCCAGCTCGGGTGCGCGCTCTCTCAGAACACCGCGTCTATCCTTGTGTTCCGTTTCCTCGGCGGTACCTTTGCCGCAGCACCTCTGGCGAACAGCGGGTACGTCTATAACGAAGCAGGAGAATCACCCTCATATCTAACTAAAGTTCTCTAGTGCCGTCATGTCCGATATCTGGGATGCGGAGACCCGCGGGACAGCCCTTGCGCTCTTCGCCCTCGCACCATTCGCTGGTCCGACTCTTGGCCCGACCGTCAGTGGTTTCATGGGTGTCGCTGGCGTATCGTGGCGCTGGGTATTCTGGCTGCTGACCCTCTTCGCCGGAGCTTGTCTTGTCTTCATCGTCCTGACCCTTCCCGAGACCTACGCGTGAGTACTCATCTTCGCCTCAAGCTTGTGACACCTACTGACCCATGCTACAGGCCTGTAATTCTCGTGAAGCGTGCGCAGCGTCTGCGCAAGGAAACTGGCGATACTCGGTACTGGGCTCCGCTCGAGAGGAACAAGATGGCATTGTCGCAGCGCATCTCGCACGTCCTCGGCAGGCCATTTGTTCTCCTCTTCCGTGAGCCCATGTTGTTCGTCATGACGCTGTACATGAGCGTAAGTCTCTCATGTTTCCTTTTGAACGGCTGTCAAATACTAACAATATCTATCAGTTCGTCTACGGTGTCATGTACCTCCTCTTCGAGGCGTTCCCTATCGTCTTCGCCGAGGGCCACGGTTTCAACGCGGGTGAATCTGGCCTGACGTTCATCCCCATCTTCGTCGGTTCCGTGTTCGCCGTGATTGTCTACCTCTTCTACTTCAACCCCCGATACGCCAGGCTCATGAAGGAGTTCGCGCCGCACCCCGTCCCTCCAGAGTATCGCATGGAAGTGTGCATGCTCGCCTCACCCATCTACACGATCTCGTTCTTCTGGTTCGCGTGGACGTCGTATCCGTCAATCTCGTACTGGGCACCACTCATGGCGGGCTTCCCGATGGGCTTCGCGATCATCTTCCTCTTCCTCGGGCTCATCAACTACGCGATCGACGCATACCTGTTCGTCGCGGCGAGCGCGCTCTCAGCGATGACCGTCGCACGGTCTACGTTCGGCGCCGGGTTCCCGCTGTTCGCGACGCAGATGTACGAGAAGCTGAACCCACGCTGGGCGACGACGCTGCTCGGGTTCATCGCGTTGCTCATGACGCCCATTCCGTTTATCTTGCGTGTGTACGGCCACAAGATCCGTCGCCACAGCAAGTTCGCGCCGACGAACACTGGGCCCGCCCCGCCACCGAAACCGACGGAGAAGCCCAACCAGATCGTCTAGACGCACTCCAGGTGGTAGCCGAGGCCTCCGGCGCACAGCACTCTTCTCATCTCATCGGAAATCATGGACATAGAAGCGCACGGCGCGCACACGAGTCACTCATTTACGCCCCGACCACGAAGCACGCATTGCATCCCCGGCTCCGGAAGTTAGTATCCTACCCACAGACACTCTAGTACCCAAACCGCCCCACGCCCGTTGCGCCTTTGCATGCTGGTTAATAGCTCTATGTTAGACCCTAGCGCGGGGCTGCTATTTAAGGTGGCCGCTTCTGCTTTTTCTTTTCGGCATACTACATACGAGTACTACGACACGGGAAGTGCTCCTGCTGGATGGGCGCGCGAATGCGATGCTCGTCGAGCTAGCAGTCTGTGTAGTACTAGTTGTAGCCGTCGGGCTGTTCGAAGGAAGGTTGGCGTGCATGTATCCCGCCTTTCTCTCCTAGTCTCCTCCCCTTGTACCAGTACTTACTTACTCGCTCAACCGTGAATATATTATCGGGTTTACTCCCACTACTTAGCTTACTGCCAGAAGAGGCAAGTGGTGTATTCAACGCGTCGCGACGCGTCCAAGGTACAATAGGCGCCGAGGAGCGCCACAGCGTCATGAGTGGAGATCGGAGATCCCTCCTCCTTATAGCTCCCTCCTCCCGCAGCCTCTGCTCGACATCCTCCACGACGACCACGACGACATGAGCAACGAAGACGACCACATCACCGTTCACGACCCCCCACCGCAATACTCCGTCGCACCAGGCCCAACCACTATCGTTCACGACCCAGCGTCCGAATCCCCGACAACCACCGAGCACACACTTCCCTCACCAACCACGACTGCATTCACGGACTCCTCGGACGTTCACCCTTCCACGGTCAAAGATGCATCTCACGTCGACCCGCCTCCTCCACCGCCAGAGGTGGTCATGAAGCCACTCCCGGAGGCCCCTAGCCCACCGACTCCGCACTCAACGGATCCGGTCGACCTTGTCGCGACTGGAGCAGCCATGCCACCCACTTCGTCTCGCGTGCAGTCTGAGCTCGACGATCCAGAGGTCAAAGACCTGGGCTGGCGCAAAGACTCGGTACACATTCCAACCCTCATCAAGGGCATATCCAACGACGACCTGTTCATGTACATCAGGCGATTCAACAAGGTTTGCATGCTGACCTAACCGTTCCCACTTGATGCTCATCGTCTTTCTGTAGCAAGTGCAACATGTCAGAGCCATTCCTGCGCCTCCCGAGGGTTTCCTTGACCTCGAGATATCTGAAGACGAGGAATTCTCACCAGATAAGCTGCGCGCCAACATTGAACGTCTGTACATGACGGTGGTATGTCTTTTGCTCTGTCAGAACACGACATATCCTCACAGCGTCGCGCGTAGATTGTTGGCATGGCGGCGTTTGGCAAGCACATTGCGCGTCTCAGGTCCTGGAACGAACCTCGACGCACTGCCAAGTTTTGTGCTGTACGTCTTCTATCATCCTGCCTCGATTCTTGTCCTGGTCTGACGTGGTTTTAGGCATATTTCGTCGCTTGGTACCTCTCTTTGCTTCCGGCCCTCTTCATTGGCACCATCCTTGTATTGATCTTCCATCCCGAGTATCGCGAGAAGCTATTCCCGCCTGCACCCCTCGCTGCGGTTAGCGCGTCCTCTGGGAATCTACAGGTCCCGCGTGCAGGCACTCTTGGCTCAGGCGACTCCTTGTCGGGTGCTCCAGAAGCCCACCAAGGTGAAGCCGTGGAGCAAGAAGCCTCGCACTTCGTCGCCGCCCTAGGTGCTATCGGTGCTGGAACTGTCATGGGACAAGGCGGCTCTCCAAAGCGCAAGCACGGCGAGCCCCAGGCGGACGTGAAGGGAGACGCCGAAGGCGAGATGGAGACCGAGACCAACCAGGCGGAAGGTGCCAGTGACGACTCGATCGCGGGAGCGTTACCTGACCCGAGCGAATTCACGCTTCACGCGAAAAATGTGAAGGATACGGCGAACGCTAATGGTGTGCAGGACCCGGCTGCGGATGTCGCGAAGAAGAGCGTCGAAGGCGCCCTCTGGGAGAAGATGCGGCCTGTCATGAGGATCCTCGCCGACATCGCTGATACTTGGGAGCGCTTGGGCAAGTGAGTACGCCTTTGTGACTCCGAAAACATTCTTGTGACTGACTGGAGTGTAGCGCAATCGAACCTGTTCCGCCGTTCCCGATGTACACGGCGCGCCTTCGTCTTGCGGGCATTTTCGTGCCTTTGCTCGTCGCGTCTTTGGTGGTGCCCGCTGCACTCATTGTCCGCGGAACTACATTCGCTATCGGAGTCGCATTCTTCAGCCAACCCGTGATCTCCCGACTCACTCACCATATCAACCACCGCTTCCCCAACTGGCGCAAACTCGTTGAACTCAGGAGGACGCTGCTCAAGGGAGTCCCCACCAACGCACAGCTCACGCTCACCTTGCTACGCATCGCGGAGGCCGCGAAGGCGCCCCTGCCCCCTCCACCCATCGCACGTCCCCACCATACTGCGGCTGCGGCTGATGCTGCTAACCCTGCGCCTGCGCATCCACCACAAGCAGCAGACGCCCTGAAGGAGCATGACTTTGCGTTCGACACGGACAATTACGAGATTGATGGCGTGGACCCAGACCACCCACAGGCGTATGCGAACGAGGGCGTCGAAGGAGAGTACACCGACCAAGAGAGTGTTGAGGGTGGTGACGAGGGTAAAGAGACGAAGAAGAAGAAGGGAAGTAAAGTGCTCGGATTGATCAAGAAGACGGCGCACACCGGTGTCAGCGGCATTCTCGGCATGGACCACCTCAAGGCAAAGGTCGGAAACGAGCACTCGAAACGGCGCCTTGGTGCTGTCGCGCCACCTCCGGACAACCCGAACGCGGACGGAACCCAAGCGACAGTGGAGCAGACTGCAGATGAGAAGGCACTAGCGAAGGAACGCGCAGATGAGGCTCTGAGGCGAGAAGGTCCAACCAGCTTCTCGGGGCGCTTGCATGGGAAGAAGGGCCGTCTCCTGCTCGTCACAGCTGCAGCGTCGCCATGCTTGTCGTGGATCCCCGAGAAGTCGCTCCGGTCCGCGCTCATGGCGCCGTCCAAGATTCCAGGCAAAGGCGGAGACGAGGCCGAGGGTCTGCCGGCGGAACTAACGATTGGGTTGTCGGACATCGTCTCGTTGCGGAAGCTAGGAGGGTTTGGGTGGAAGGGCCGGTTGGTCGTTGGCTGGGCGACTGGTAGAGACGTGGTGGACGGGTTGGAGATCGTGGATCGGTGGGGAGGACGGAAGGTGTTTACGGCGATCAGGGGGCGGGACGAGCTGTTCAACAGGCTACTCGCGATGGGGAAGCAGAGCTGGGAGTGTTTGTAGAGACGCCATGGACTTCAACGCTGTTTCGAATACCACCACATGTATCTTAGACCGGACAGTATCCTACAACCAATCGTTTATACAAGGATCGAGTGGTGGATGGAAAGAACATGGAGATCAGCCGGCGGGCGCCGACGTCCTCGGTGGCAGTGTAGAACACCTGCGGCCCGATTTGGACTAGCACGATTCGCCAGCCTTGCGAATATTAATGCCGAACGTCCTCAGCCACGACTCTGTCGCACCGCAATCTTCCTTTTACAGACGGCTTCCGTAGCTCCTCGCGGGTGCGTGTAAGTCATCATCCAGCCAACTTTGTATACACATCTGGCAGGTCGAGGTCACCTGTTGCCCAGCGTGTACCACACTGCGCCGGTGTTGTCTCGGTGGCGTACAGATTCTGACGACCTCCGAGTCCAAGACCCGAACTCGTGCGTGGTGGACTGATCCACGTCGATGCTCTTGGAATACAGTCCACCGTGTAGGCATCGGTTTCCCCATATGCAGAGCCTTTTGGCGGATCGTTCTCTTCTTTTCCGCATCCATCCTCGTGCAGTCGTCTCGTTGCATCCCACCCCTGTGTAACGCAGCACTAGTATAGGTACGTGTGGAGCTCAACAATGGCAGAACTCAACGAACGATCCTCCGAGGAACCAGGACCAGCTGTGAACATGACAGTTCAAAAATAGTCCACCTGCCTCGAGGAGCGCGCATGGTCCGTGGTATGCGCGGCTCACCAAAGCAAGCCACTACTCAAAGTGGGAGCTTGAGAGTGAGAGAAGTCGACTGCGTATTTCATTGGGCCCAATCGGGCACCGCACGCCCGATTCTGCGACTGCGTTGTCGGGGACGCTAGAAGTACATATACTAATCGTGGTTCATGACTATCGCTACCGCACCTTGCCTTCTCCCTTGACGCACGATGCCTATGCTCAAAACCTCACGACAACAATCGATGTACTTGGTACGTGACCTCTCTTTGCAGCACACTGATCTTGTACTCTTGTTGACGAATCAACATAGAGCGAAGAATATGTCTCTGGACTTCCTGAAGCTCGTGACGAAATTGTGAGCAGGAACGTTTATATTGAGCGATACAAAGTCCATTTACTCAGACCTCTGGCTATCAGGATCAGGATCTACATCATGAAGCGGGCGTCGATCTCAACGAAGCCCTTCAAGTGTGCTCCAATTTGTTGTCCGGGAGAGAGGGAGAGCTGGTCAGCGCATGGGCAGATCAGGCGGATGGGCTCGTCACTTTCGTGCGTGCTGACAACGATATCCGAGTCCATGACCTAACCGCTGATATTGGCCTGTTCAGGCCGCACTATTCTCCGCGGTGGTAACTTCTTTCATCATCGAAAGCTACAAGAACCTTCAAGTGGACGAAAACGCGATCATGATTGCTCTCTTACGTCAAATCTCTGGACAGCTCGACGGTGTGCAGCCACTTCCGGGTAGCGAAGTAGGACGCGCCCCCTTCGAGCCATTGCCCTCCGACGTCCTCCAGAACTCTCTGCTGTTTGCAAGTTTGATTTGCAGCCTCCTCGCCGCGGGCATGGGGATCTTCTATAAGGAATGGATTCGTCAGTACACCCTGCGTACGCCGACGGACCCGAGGCTCCTCATCCGCGTTCGTCAACACCGCTATCTCGGCCTATGCACGTGGAAGCTGGGCGCCATCATCGGGGGCATCTCAATCTTCCTCCAACTCGGCGTCGCGTTCTTCATCGGCGCGCTACTGCTTTTTGTTTGGAAGCTGAACCTCATTCTCCGCCTGGTGCTCAGCACCTTCGTCACCATCTGGACCGTGGTCTGGGTCGGGACGGCGTTCTGCCCCACTTTCTCCAGCAATTGCCCCTTCAAGTCTCCCCTCGCCTACCTCATTTTCAGGGTCCTCACTCTAGGGAACTACCTCTGGCGCCTCTCTTCCCACATCAAGGCGCACTCAAGGCATGCTGACACAATTCACTCTACATTGGAAGACTGGGAGCTCGACGCGGTGGAGGAAGGCAAGGCGCGATTGGATGCCGGGGCGTTGTGCTACCTGCTGCGAACATACAATGGAGACAAGCGTGCCGTCTATGTGGAACGCTGCATTCAAGGCTTGGGCGATGCGGAAGCGCTCAAGCTTTTCGAGGAGCTTATCCGCACACACCCAGGCCTACCAAAGGGCGCTACCATTCAGAACGTCGTATCAGAGAAGTTGGGGGAAGACGATCCCGCAATTCAACGCCTAATAGACCTTCAGCCAAACATCATTACCGCGACGCTTGATTCGTCCACACGAGCTCCATGGATTCTCGGCCAGTGATCCACGATGTCGAATATCGTATCCTACCCTTCCGTATGAATTTTTGTGACTAGTTCAAATATGTCGGTCTCGCCATGCGAAGACATTGGTCCCTGAGTATGATGTACAGTATAAACTATAGCGCTTTATTCCCGATATATTTATTGATGCCAGTGCACATAGCAGGGTGATACGAAAGGAACGTAGACTCGATAAACTGTTGCCGGTGTGATGCTGCGCATCTACAGGACCTGCCTGATATGGAACGACACCTGTGCCTGGGCACGTGTTGTGTACAGGAAAGGCGAAAGGGACGCGAGGCCACTGCTCACTTTACTCTCCACTCACCCAACACCTAGTCTTCTCCCTTTCTTTCTTCCTGTTCATCTCGCCCGTCTTTTCGCGGTCTTCTAGCATATTCAACAATTTCCGCAGAAACGGCATCTCTACGATGACTCAAGACACTGGCTCATCGCCTGGCCTCCGCAGGAGGTCAACCACCGCGGACAAAAGCCCGCAGACGCCACCGCAGTCGCGCCCCAGCCCGGAAGCCACGACATCTTCTCACAAACCAATTGACCCTGCGTCGTTCTACGGCTCTTCTCAAGCTCCAGGATCCTCCCACACTGCCTACATTCCTCCAGAGAAATCACCGTTCAGAGAACCCGAGTTAGTCATGGACGAAGAACCGATCCCGGCCGATCCTACTCCTTGGGACCCTTCCAGCACCTGGGGCGAGTCCAACGTAGATTGGGACGCGCTTGCAGCTAACTGGGGAGACGCAGACATGGGCTCTACGCGCAAGGTTCCTATCGACGGACGCGATGAGAACGAAGAATTGCACTGGTACGATCCTGTTGTTCATGCCACCAGACCAGGTCCTGGCGTCCTCCCTCCTCTCATGGCAGAGCTACTCCACGATCCCGACCACGCCTTGTACACTGTGATCACTCAGCCACATCCGCCTTCCGCCAGTCCCCATGTACCTAGTGCGGATGAACTACGCGCAGCAATCCCCCACCCGAACGCGTACTACTGCAAAGAGCACAACGGCTGGGTCTTCCTCCAATGGAAAAGCTCAACTGTTCTTCCACCTCTCGTCAAAGAGTTCAGTACGCCTCTGCCCGATCAAGCCAGGCGGAAACGAACTGTTTCCTGCGTCGGCGACGGTGAACAGCCGTTCGGCCCTGCTAACCTCACCCACCACTGGCACCGATATGAGAAGGCCGTAGATGCTACCAAACTCAATCCTCCTTACGCCCACGGCGAACTACTGTTGGACCTCTATCTTTGTTGCCAGTGCTCGTTATACTGTTTGGTATCCGACGTAATACCTGGTGTCATTCCTACCAAGCTCGTAGACGAGTTTACGCGCGACAAACTTAGTCATCCAGCTATTGATAAGACGCCGAGGGCGACTGTTGTGGCTGGTTGGGAGACGATCTTGACGTGAGTCAAATGACTGGCTACGCCTTTGCATGTCGCTCAAGCACAGTAGGATCATCGACAATCGCCTTTGGAGGGACGAGAAACGCTCGCTTCCCGTGGGCAGGCCCAAGTTCAGAAGCAAAGTAGGCTGGAGTACCTCAGTGTGAGTGTGCGCTACGCGCGACAAGGAATTGGCTAACCTTTACTAGTCAAGAAGTGTTCGAGACCATCGGGTTCCCGCTGCAAGATCTGCAGCAAGGGCAGAGCGCATCGGAGCTAGCTCTACAGCCGCCTCCGATCGATCCTTCTACGCCGGAGGGAAGGGCTTCTCGAACGCAGCTTCTTCGCGCATGGGTCGAAGTAGGGGCATGGCTCACTATCTACCAGAAATCCAGTAGGTACCGTCTTGCGTTGCACGGTAGGCCCCAGCTCAAACTCGTACAGAAGATTCGCTCGGTAGCTACAATCCCATGGTCCTCTATGTGAAGGCAGACAGTGCTAGGGATATGTACCAGGCTGGCATCGGCGCCCATGTTTCACAAAGTGACGCTCTTTCGCCTTCGCGTGTAGCCGCTTCCTCGCTGACTTGACAACTAGTTCCGCGCGGATTGTTACCCTCAGCCTTGTCCAACTATACGGCATTAGATGAGGCATGGAAGACTCTTGGCATGACGCCGAGCACCTACTCACCCGGTTTGTATATGCCGCCATGCCTACTAACGAGGACGTGATGCTAACCTGTAGACAGAACTTCTCACGTTCGCCTATTTCGCACAATGTCGGTGCGATCCTGCGAACACCATGACCTACTTCACCCAAATCCACGGCATCGTCAGCATTATGATGCAGCTTGGCCAGAACGTGCCTTCGGAATTGCAGACACTCATAGCGGAAGAGCGGTCGCGGTTCCGCTTCACGCCTGATGATCTGCGCGAGGCCGCCAAGTTCCTTGGCTTTGGGCGCGATGGCGAGCTCAACGTGGAGCTAGATGATGAGGTTGACGATGACTTCATTGCACAGGCATGGCGTAGTGCACGGCAACGGGCATGGCAGGACCCAAGCAATGCGACCACCCGCCGCGCGCAGCTCAACGAGGCATTGAGGCTTATCGCAGAACACAGAGGTAGTGAGAAACTGCTCAAGGTATGGAACGACGAGAAAGGCTCCGGCATGTCACCGGACACAGCGTATTCGACGCTGGAGGTGCCAAGAGACGTCGATGAGACGATGCTACTGACTGTCTATTCAATGCGGGTATGTAGATCGCTGCGCTATCATCAGCTTTGGCTCAATGAATTATCGAAGGTTGAGGACCAACCCAGTCAAGCGGAGAGGATGCGAGAAGCGCTGAGTGTTATCGCCGAAGTCACGAATAGTGACCGTCTGCGTCATTTCCTAGCCACGGGGCAAGATCGTAAGTTCCTCCTGTGATCATGTCAAACCGGTTCGATATTGATTAATGAGGAAAGCGGGTGACGCCACGGTGACCAGCACCACCCCAGATATGCCTCGGGGGCTCAATCAACTCGGTAACACGTGTTATCTAAACTCGTTGCTCCAGGTACGATAGTGTCAATCGGAAACGGGATAGATAGGATTGACTTGCTTTTACAGTACTTCTACACGATCAAAGACCTACGTTCAGCGATCATCTCCATCGCCCAAGCAGATACCAAGGCATTGGATGAAAGCAAGTTCACCGACGACGATTTGAAGCGACATCGCGTAGGCGGACGTCTGGTCACTCGTCGGGAAATCATGCGGTCCAAGAAATGTAAGTGGCGGAACAATACGAGCTCAAGTACGCTTAGTTGACTGGCTTGTCTGCCACACAGTCGTGAACCTCCTTGCCGAACTATTCTTCAACATGGAATACTGCGAGAACCCGGCGATCACCCCCGAAATCGAGTTGGCCAAGTTGGCCCTTGTGACGACGCAGGACGAGGAAGAGGACGAGGTAGACAAGGCAGGCACCGACTCCTCAAACGATACTGATGCTACCCTCGTTGACGATTTGGCTCCTCGGCCGACATACGACCGCGTGTCTTCCTCACCTCTTCAGAGCCCGACAGGGAGCGTGCTCGGCAAACGCAGCAGAGATCTCGATTCCAGCATGGACGTCGATGCGTCTGCCCCTGTCGCTAGTCCCTCTGAACGATTGGAAGCCGCGAAGACCTTGACTTCGTCCCCCACGCGCCACGCTCAGGACGCGACTGAGTTGATCGAAGATGCCATCGCGTCATCGTCTAAGCTGCCCCCCTCCGAACCTTCAACGGATGTAGAAATGAAGGACGAAAGCCAAGCTAGCAAAGCGCCGCCGCTCCCACCACGGAAACCTCGACAGACGGATGACTCGGTCATGATGTTCGGTATGTTATATGATAAGGCTTGACTAAGTGGGCACTCTGACGTTGTCACAGGGCGCCAGCACGACGTCTCCGAATGCATGGATAACTGCATGTTTCAAATAGAGACCGCCTTGCTTGACTTCCAAGGCAAGGAGACTTCCGACGATGACAAGACGAGCCCCATCAAGAGGTGCGTCACGTCGTTCATTGAGCTGATTAGACGATAGCTCACCGTGTTTGCAGGTTATTCTATGGGAAGAAGAAGCAGCGCCTGACCGCTTTATCACCCAGAGATGACGCAATGCACCAATCGTCCATACATGAGAAAGAAGACCTGTTCTCGCACCTCCACGTCAACGTGGCGGACGAGGGCTTCGATCTCTACGATGGCTTGGCGAGATACTTCGATGATGTCGTTGAGCTTGGTGGTCAGAAGAAGCGCATGGAAGTGTCCTTGGTTGATCTACCACCATTACTCCAGATCCAGCTGCAGGTGCGTATGCTCCGCACGGATATCCGCGTACATGAGCATTTATGCGTTTTGCACGTTCAGCGCGTGCAATTCAACCGCGAGACGCAGCAAGCGTACAAGTCTCAAGCGTACGTCAAGTTCGGAGAAACAATCTACATGGATCGGTTCCTCGACAGCGCAAACCCGGAAAAGAAGGCGCGTTCGAAGGAGCTTACAGCTGAGCTTACCGCTGCGCGAGACCGTGTCTACAAGCTCACTCAGGGAAAGGTGAGTAAGCGATGAGTGATCTGATTGTGAATCCGTTGCTCAGCAATGTCGCAGCACGCACCCTTCGCGTCTGCTCTCAAGAACACGGCAGACTTCCTGTCAAGTCAGACCATTCTCCCTGATCTATCTTCCGACGAATCACTAGTCACGTCTCTACGGAAGGAAGAGGCCCTTATCACAGAGCAGCTGCGACACGAGCGAGAGAAGACTGTGCGTCTCAAACAGCAATTAGAAGATCTCTGGAAGGACGACACGTCTGCGGCCTACGAACTTACCTCAGTCTTCATCCATCGTGGATCGTCACCATCCTGGGGTCATTACTTCTTTTACTCGCGCAACCTGCCCAACAACCCCGATTCATGGTTCAAATACAACGACTCCGATGTCACAGCCGTCTCTAAAGACGAGGTTCTCGCCGATACCACAGGTTCCACGGCCAACCCGTACATGGTAGGATAGTTTTCTGCGAACATATATATGACCGACCATTCACGTTTACATCTTACAGCTGGTCTTCGTACGGAAAGGCTGCGACGCTATCGAGACCGTCCACAGGTTCAACCCGGAGAATATCGAGGATGCGTAATTCGTACACTAATCTTATTGTCTGTTGCATATGCTACGCACGTCTTTGTTACATGCCTTCCTCACACACATCCTAGCATCACACTTCCCTCCGCACAAGCACGTCATCTGTATCCTAGCGAAATCGTACGCTACCGCCACATACCAACATCAGCCCATTGATTATCTGGACGGTACACAGCAGCGAATACTATACCAGTCTGTTGATCGCCATCGCCGTTTCGAATGAACGTGGGCGGGCGAGAAACCCGTCGATGCGGTCTTGTTGGACGACCGCGTCCAAGCCTTCAGCATCGAGCAGTCTGTCAAGCTCTTGCAGCACTTGGCTCAGTTGAGCACCGTGGTGTATGTTGTGGTGGACGTGTTTGAGCATCGCTACGATTGCCCGTGTTTGGCTGTCATGTACGAGTTGCATGAGTGCAGAGAGGTCCAGTGTCTCCCCATGACCAATATCTATGGTTGTCCTTTTCCGCACGGCCACCTTTTTGTCGCCCGAGGGCAACGACTGGGGGTGCAGCTCCCGCGGGCGAACTACCCCAAATCGGGCAGCTTCGGGAGTATCGTGAGCGGGGAGAACGAGACGAAATACCGACGACGGGGCGAGCTCTCACCTTCGTGTTCGGGTACCGCAGACGGGATCTCTTGTGCGATCTGCTTCGCCGCGGCTGTTATGTCGAAGCACTGATAGTTGCGCATCTCGAGAACGAGGTCCGCCACGTCGCAGTAATCGCCTGTAGTGAGCGCATACCGCCGTGGTAGGGCCAGTGGTGGATGCTTCCCAGTCAACGTGAGTTCCGCCAGGCGCGTGTTATAAACGTACCGCAGCCTCCGATTACCAGAATGGAAGAGCACCCGTGATCCTTGAGCATCGCCCGCACCTGTCCACAGCGGTCCTCTCAGCAGGGCTCTACTGGTCAGGTGAAGCGGAGTGTCTGCATGCCTTGTAAACGAGGGGCGTGATGGGGTCCGCCGACACGAGCCGCTGCATCCTCCGATCTCGAATGAGGAAGTTAGTCGCACAGGTGTCCTCGTCGAAGAGCAGCACATCCGCGCCAACCTCGATTGCCTAGTGTTTCCCCGAATACGACAGAACTGGCATGATCTAACAGTATACTATGGGTGAAAGGAAACACAGCACGCACCTCGATGACACCCGCAGCCATGGACGTGCTCCCGCTCGCATCCTGTGTCGAGAAGGAGGTAGTAGGAACGTTCCCGGGGAGGTTGGTTATGAAGGGTGAGATGTCAACGTTCGTCACAGCACGGCCGTCCTCGCCTTGAATAGACACGCAGCGCGGGGAGGTGACGAGAAACTCGCGTCCATCTGCAGGGCAATGATAGGATTTAGACGGATGAGGGCAGGTGTTCGGTGAATAAGTATTTCTGTTATGCTCCCGAGGCAGTGGCGCGTACCTCCAGGGACGTGGTTATAGCACCCGCGCGCGAGCGCGTCCAGAAGCGTCGACTTTCCCTGCATACAGTACGCGAAGGTCGTCACCCTCCTTCACCTTCCCCGGCCCCCGAACGAGCCGCAGGACACTCTTGAAACTTACATGAAACCCTCCTCCTGCGACCATCGTGATGCCCTTGGGAATCGCCATGCCCGTGACGGGCCCCCTGTGAGGCAGGACGAACGTCCTCTCGAGGTTTGGGGGCGAACGAAATGCGACGACGTTGGGGGATTGCATGGGCGTGTCGGCGGCCCCACTCGCGCGCGGGAGGATCGCTCCGTTCGGGACGAACGCCACGAGACCTAAGTCCACCACCACAAGTACACGCAGCGTCAGTCAAACTCTACACCGACCGCAAAGGTCTCATAGGTGACCCGTTCATCCCACGGTGGACTCAGGGGGACAGTCACGACGTACCGGTGGGCGCGAGCTGCCGCCGCAGGTGCTCCTGGTCCTCAACACAATCGATGAAGTCTGCCATGCGTTTCGGGTCGTGCGAAGAGTAGAGGAGGTTCTGCGCCAAATCAGGGATGACCGTCGAGAACAGCCGGACCGCTTGCTCGCCGAGGATTGTCCTCCCTGTCAAACACAAATCGCCGTGCGTTCAGCGTGCCCTGTCGAGAAGTTGAACGACGGTGTAAGGCATAACTGACCTTGCGCAGGCAGCCCAACGCAGAACCGCAGCTCGATGCCTCCTCCCGTTTCATCGTCGCCATCGCCTTCACGCACCAGCACGACAGAGCTTCGTTCTAGAACCTGCTGACCCGGCCGATCGACGAGGACGTGGCCGCCTTTCTCGCTTGCCCAGCCACCGGAGTGTTGTTCATTGCGACCAGTACGTAGGTTACTAGTATCTATGACCGCACACACTTGGCGCGTGAGGTAGTCACACAACGCGACCGTCCTGTGTGGGCATTATGAGGCCCAGTGCCCGGGAGTCAGCAACGTTTTCCATTGGACCTGCGGGCCAAGTACTACCGAATCTTATTAGAGTAAAGGTCTTGCGGGATGCATGCGATGGAATGGGGCACCCGAACACGCATCTTGCTCGGCGGCGCATACGGGTCGCTTTGGACGTGGTCCACGAACAGGCGGAAGGTCGGATAGTTCCATGAGCCTGAATCGCATTCAAACACGATTCAGTGTCCAGTTTTAGGGCAGCACATTAAAATGACAGACCTTGCAGATCGCGGTACGCAGGATAGTTTCTCCCCCCTAACGAGCGGACCTTTCTGAGCAAGTTGTCGGATGAGCGGGAGCCCGACTCGGCATCCCCATCTGCAAGGCAACAATCAAACCCGTTTCCTCATCTCTCGAAGGATGCAATTGACTCGCCTGAACTGTGACGAGGCCTCTTGGTCCCGCGGGATCCATAGTGCTCCGCAGGGACACTGTGAGCACCGTGATGTGAACTCGCGGATCCTGAAGACCCGCGGCCTCTGCCACGACCGCCGTAAAGTTGCTTGTAGTATGCTCCCCTTCCTATGCGTTATTCAACGATTGACACTTTCTTCTGTAGACAAGATGCAGGATGATCGCACCTGACATTCCGAAACTTGATGTAGAGTTCACGTACTTGGGAAGTTGTAAGCTGGAGTTGGCACTCTAGCCCGCGTGATATACACCCGATCTGATCAATCGAAGGAGTTGATCGAACGTCGTCATTGGCATCAATATTCGTGTCAATAACCCTACCTACACTTGCTATTACTCGTACAACCTCAAAGACGTGCAAACCGGACATGATACAGCAACACAAGTACATACACCACAATCAAGCGCGAGAACCCAAGAGATGACGAGGAAGCTGGTCAAGAAAAGAGGGAGTCATCTCCGTCGAGCGTGAGGTGATTGATACGATACGCTCCTCCCTCTTCTTTCATGCTGCAAGGCGTGTTAGGAGTAAGTCCATCCCATGTGCGTGAGCACGACTCACTCTGCTGCAGCGGTAACCTCAGACTGGTCCCCGGAGCTCTTCTGTGTCCACATGAATCTAGTAGTAGGCTACATACGGTTCGTTTTAGATGTCGTCGACATGGACTCGCGTGCGCAACCCAGCAGCGTACCTTTAGGGCGCCCTCTTGCGCCACAAACTGGGCGTTCTCCGGATCCCATTTCTTCTGCAACGCGAGCAGAGCCTGCTTCAACCCCTCCTTGTCAACCTCTGTCCCAGCAACGGAACCAGTGGCTTCATTGGTGAAGTAGTTGGTGAAGCGCGTGCTGAATAGGTCAACAGGCCCGTGCCCGAGACGAATGCCACCGATAGCGTGAGGCTGTTTGAAGTGGATATGCGGGGATGCGAGGAGGGTGGACAACCTCTCCTGGAGGAACTCAGGGGAGGAGGGGTCGGGCTGGGCGGGACCGGTGGATGTGGAATCGGACATGATAGTCGAGAGAGAGCGAGAGGAGCCGAGAGCGGAAATGGGGCACTGAGAGCGGTAGAGCGTATGGCTGAGGGCGACGACGCTAGCAGACGTTGGCTGAATATGAACGGTGGCGAGGGCGAGGAGAGAGAGGGGGAGTGTCGCGGTGTGGCGGAAGACGAGGACCATGTACAGATCTGAAGAGAGCCATATGTTTAAGTACTCTCTTCATGACATCATCCCTCTCCCGACACACGTGCTTTTCAATTCATCTTCCTCTCGGTCTAGACAGCCAAAACACGTACTCTCTAGCTGCGAATAGCTCAACAGTCCATACAATCCCGTCCCTAGCCGGTTCACGTCCACACGCCATTCATATCTCCCCCTTCCTAGCACTACCCGACGCCTCGCTTCCAGATCTTCTCCGGTCTTTCAGACACCCGTTATCTGCTAGGACGTACACAATATGCAAGTACTAGTCCCGGGTGAGACCATGATCAACCCATGGCCATCTTTGCCTCTCAGTCTTCTCGAATCATTAACTCATCCTTATGCATCTCGCAGTAGCATTGCCATCTTCTCGTCATGCTGGTGGATGTGGTCCGCGGTGATCGGGAAGTCCCGCCGGCTTTGACTTCAGTGCACGATCTTCAACTTGCACGATGTGCAGGGCAAGAATCATCCCGGCTGAGAAGATGGGTCCCAGCACCGAGTTGGCCCAGCTTGCAGTCAATCAGATCTCAACGAGGTAGTAAGTAGATCAACGCTGGTAGTCAGTAGTATCTTCAGGCGCGAAGTAGTCCGTAGCACTGACGCTCAACATGCTGCCGCGGCATGCCCCTGTTCCTCGAGATCCGACGCGGATCTGATAGTATGCCATGCCATGATGGACCCACCGGACAGCATGCACATCAAGTTCACCTTCGCGAATGTGACAGTGAAGGACCCTTGCCTCAGGCAGGGCATCACCGGCGCGGTCGCAATCCAATCCGAGTCCCCAACACGTTCAACGATAAAGTTGCCCATGGCATCGCTGACCACGAGAATGCGGACTAGAAGACCCCACCGGATACGTCAACTCAGCAGGAATCTCACTATGGGTCGCATCTAGATGCCTTGGGACCAGTGCGGGGAGATGCCCAATGAGTACATTGGGTACGTCCTCCCGAACAAGTGTCCATAGTTCCTGGTGAAACAGGACTTTAATCGGGGATAGCTCAGCTGGAGGACCTTGAGGCAGTTTGATTTTACGGGCCTTCGAGTACGTGAAACTGGTGCTTCTCAATCTCCGGTGCTGGTATGCATGAGCTTACGGGCTGCACAGCCGTTCAAGTGCTCATGTGTTGGCTCCGCGCGCGCCTCAAATGAGTGCGCCCGACGCTCTACCTCATATGAACACACTAGAGATGTACCTAGTTGAAATTGCCGGGTCTCGACAATGGCGTCCCACCAGTTTCGGCCATCCGGGGGGCTGTCAACTCGTCCGTTCACATACTTCGTACCGGGTCTAACCCGATTGCAGCTCATCCCCTTTGCCTTATATACCTCTGCCTCGCGCAATCTCTCCGCCGAGTATTAAGAAACTCATAGTGCACCAGCTCATCTCACACCTCGAAGCCTCAGCGATATCAGCCTCCTCGACATCAGTCATGTCGGATCCACCTGTTATGCCGTTCGACATCAGCTCCTGGAATAAACCAGATCGCGGTGTGCTTGTCAAAACCTTCATTGCATCAGCGGTCAAGATGAATGGGGTAGTGGACCCAAGGGATTCTAGAAGAACGCTTCTTCACTGGTATGAATCTCGCCACTTGCCGTCGCCCTCCTTTCTCCCCTTCTGCAGAGTTCTGATCAGTATTGACCGGCGGTTTACAGGCGCGGTGGAGGTGGATACAGATTAGGCTTGAGCGACCGCTCTACGTCGTTTGATACGCGCACGGCCAAGGATGAGAACGGCCGCCCCTGCGTCCAAGTTCAGTGAGTCGACCAACCGGGCTCCTCGACGGCGGTTTCCAGTAGTGACCAATTGACTGGCAATGCAGGTTGATCAGCAAAGACTTCCAAGTCTCCAGGACTGCACCCTACCATTGGCAAGTAGAGCTCGCGAAGGACTACACGACGACCCAGATCTTCAACCTCATGGTAGCCCACAACTTCAACCGGTACGCGTACAATGGGAACGGCAGCGGCTGCCTCACCTGGACCACCGCGCTGGTGAAGTTGTTGGAGGATAACGGGGTCCTGCCTCCTGGTTCCCTGAAGGGTTTTCTGGAGACGGTAGCTAAAGCTCGTGCTGATCCGCAGTATTGGGTGCCCGACGAGCCGGGTGCTCACTTCTTCTGAGACGCAGTCGCTGATACTCCGGAGTCAATGCTCCTTGTGCCTTCTGTGTTCGACTGGTAGTTACGGTGGCGTGTTGCTCCCCTAGTCCATATGCATTCACTGCGTGAAGTCAAGTATAGCCACTTTGGCTATTCCCGTAGCTATGTCGAATATCCTGTATAGCCACGGATCGACGGTATATAGCAGCACATAGCTGCAGGAGCGATCTGGTAAAGGCAAACGTGAGGATACGCGGGATAGCTCGTGGCTTGACGATGTGAGATAGCTGAAAATAGACGTGGCCTTGCTATTCAGGATCGCGTTGGACTGTGGATATGAGATATATCAATACGACTCATTCATATAGCATAGGAAACCGATGTCCTTCTAGCCGGTATCGTTCTACACAATTCATCTAGTTCGCCAAGCGTCCTGCTAGCTATCTCATATAGCAGGCTGCCCGGAACGAAGGGCTACGTCATCCTATATAAGCCCCAGATCCCGCAATGTTCCCCCCACCGCACAACTGTCCTCTCATCTCTCAAGTTGCCTTCACTACCCATAACTACCCCATCTGTCGTCTCAGTCATAGTACGTCCCATAACGCGTCGCGAGCACTCTCTTCTTGTGCGCCCGTTTCGACCTGCTCCGTTGCGTCCACGCGACCTTGTGAAACCGTGCAGCCCAATCACGCGGCACGGTTCGCAACGGTGGTCGAGCTGCTTCGAGGTAAGGCTTGGCTTCAACGCGCGCTGACACCCTCAGTGCGTCCCTCCACGATAGGAGCATCGGGGCCTGGTCCAGGTGGCGAAGCAAACGTTGGACGGCTGGGCTGGCTTGATGTCTGAGAGGCTTGGGGCACGGTTCCCGGGGCCGAGGGCAGATGCCCTGAGGTAAGACATATCCGCATGCTGGGGCAATGCACGCCATTGACTTCACTTCAGCTTTTATATTTCGGGATTTCGGGACATGTGCATGATCGTTTCCCCCGGCCACTAAAGGTATGCGCGCCCTCGCTGTTTGCAACTCCCCGGCTGCTGCTCCTGCACTCGGCCCCTCTCGCATGCACCAATCGGTTGACGTCTGGGATCATCGGGCGATCCCGAATGATTGCGCTGCGGTCGTGGCCAATCCACTTACATTCTCCCCCTACTGGATGCTACCCTGCCGCTACAGATTAGTTTCTAGTAGATATGGAGCTAGTATACAGGTTACTGCACGCACGCTGGAGTAGTATCAATGTAGACCAGGCATTGCAACCGCCTCCCTGCCAATGTGTCCCATAGTCTGCTGCAAGTTCGAACATTCAGTAGTGCGATTCTACAAAGGAATAATGCACGGCACCACGGTAGGAGTATTCGGTGTAGAACACCAGATAGCTCTGATGCTACGTGACATACGTCTGGCTCGAGAATGTTCTATACAACATGGCTGCGGTGCATAGCGATGAACGCTATAGAGTGTAGAACATATCGACGAAGTCGATATAACATGTAGACGCCGAGGCTATTTCCACGAGCTATTCCGGGTAGAATCTGCTTGGCTACATACCGTAATCACACTTCGCCTTCCTCGCTATTCCACATCGCGCTCTCCCCGCTATATCCTGGTGCTATTCCGCATACACACAGTAATAGCGCCAGGTAGCTATATTGCCATTCACGCAGTGATTTGTATGTTTCGACCGGATTTCCATGCCGATGGCTGTGGCAGATACTCACGCCGCTCCGAGTCAGCCTGGGACGCCCGGCCTCGCTAAGGAAGATAGTGTCCGGCGCAATGGCCATGAGTGCGAAGGCCTGAGCATGTCCGGTTCGCTGCGTGCTTCAAGAACAGGCACCACTGAAGCGCCCATATGTGCTGTGTTACGTAAGCCTACCCGATGGCACTTTGTTGGACCGTGTTGAGCGCTTTGGACGTATCGTATAAACCACTGCTCGCGTAGTGCGCACCCTCTTGTGAACACATTCGGCGACCACGAGTCCATGTATCTGTCTACAGAGATGCAAAAATGGTTATTATACACCCTCTTCGGCATGATAGCAGACACATTGGACATGGTGCTTACCGTTGTAGCACCCCCTAAGAGACCCCGGAGAAGCATGCTCGTAAGTAGCTGCAGCTACCCCAGAGCCGCGACCGTCTGTGTCTATGCGAATACATTACAACGCTAAAACCTGATCTTGTACCACTACCCAGCCTTCCGACATAGACGACCTCAGCGAGCAACAGCTCCTCGAGCTCGCCGAGGCCGCTCCCCGCGTGCATCCCGACGCCAGCCCCGTCCGGCTCACCCCCGGCACCGTCGCGAAGCCCTCGCAGGACATGGACGACGACGCACCGGACGCGCCCGAGGCCAACGCGCTCAACCTCGTCTTCGCCGAGACGACGATCCCCGTCCCGCGCGTGCGCCGCGTCGTCAAAGGCCAATGGGACTTCCTCATCGTCATGGACCACATCGCCGGCCCCACGCTCGCGCAGGTCTGGCCCACCCTCCCCGTCTGGCGCAAGCTCCTGGCCGCGTTCACCTTGCGCCGCTACGTCCGCCAGCTGCGTCGCCTGAAGGCGCCCGCGGGGACGCCGCCAGGGCCTCTCAGCAGACAGGCCCAGGGGCCGGTGGCGCGGACGTGCGAGTCGCCCGTGTTCGGGCAGGTGCAGTCCCACCGGGGGCCGTTCGCTTCGTACGCCGAGCTCGCCGCGTTCTTCAATGAGCGGCACCACCGCGCGCTGGACGCGCAGGGCGTGCCGAAAGAGGATCCCGCGCGGAAAGACCTGTTCGACGACTCGGGGCCGCTCGTCCTGACACACCAGGATCTGAACCTCCGGAACATCATCGTTGGCGAGGGAGGACGGCTGTACATCGTCGATTGGGCGTGGTCTGGGTATTACCCTCCGTGGTTCGAGTACGTCGCGATGAAGAGGCAGAACGAGGACGAGCCGATCAGCGGGACGGACGACGAGCTCTGGAAGGCGCTCATCCCGTTCATCTGTGGGCCGTACTTTAGGCAGGAGAGGTGGCTGCTGAGGATGTCACAAGCGCTGTATTTCATATGAATCATGCCATACACTGGTACATTCTGACCGTCGGAACGAGGACACATGTGAATTCAAGTTTCTGCAAGATAGGGAGCCGCTACTCCTGTATCGTACAAGCGACCTCAGATACGCATCCTTCGGAACTTGAGGGGGAACCCGACCAAAGCATAGCATCCCGCGCACACGCCTCAGTAGAACTTCGCACCAGGCTCATCAGGCACCCAATACTTCGGGTCAGCACGGACCACGGCCACCTTCTGCTCGAACTCTTTCAGCGCACCAGCCGGGAGCACGCCCTCCGCCTCCAGGAGCTTCACGAGCGCCGTAGTCCACGTGAGGCAGCCGCTGCCGTTCCCGTTGTACAGGTACCGGTTGAAGCCGTGAGCGACGAGGAGGTTGTAGATCTCCGTCGTCGTGAATGGCCTCGCGAGGGCTGACTCCCAGAAGTAAGGAGCAGACGAGGAGACCATGAAGTTCTTGCTGATGATTCTGCAAATTACCATCAGCCACTATTCGCGAGAGCGACTTGTGAAGAACGTGTGCACTCACTGAACCTCGATGACAGGGTCTGTAGGAGTCCACTTGCGCGTATCATAGGAGGTCGAGCGGCCGCCCCCGTGCTGCATATAAGCACCCCCTCCCCGCCTGCGCATCGTCAGCATCGCTACTATCAAAATAAATACGGGCTGAAACAAAGAGACGTCCGTACCAATGGACGAGCTGTCTAGTCGGGTGAGCAGGGTCGAACACCCCGGGCACCTTCACCGCTGTGGCGATGAACTTCTCGACGTGGACGTTCTGGTCGCGTTTCTGCCATTGTGCGGTGTCGAAGGGCTTCGGCTGCGGGTGAGGATTCATGGCTGCTGATGAGGTCCTGCTGCAGAGCTGGTGGAGCTCTCGATGTGGAGGGCAGCTGGCGACATGGGGTTATAAGGCATGCTCAAGGTTGAGTTACGTCCGGTATGAAGGGCATAGAACATGGAAGGTCCAGTCAAGTCAACTAACGCCGCAGGAGTGAAAGCGCGATAGGCACGGATGGCACCTTGAAGCCTCAAAGCTAACGTCTAGTAATGTCTCTTGCTAGGACAAAACTTGAACATAGCCGAGGGCTGCAACAAGAACCACGCGCGAATTCCTCAAGCACACCTTGGTTTCTATTTCTTTCCATTAGAGCTAGTATGTGGATTGTGTGCAAGCAAGATGCGCGCGTAGCTAGTACATCAGAACTTGAATACCTGTCCGATCTGTGAGCACTTATAGTTGAAGGAGACGTGCGAGGCACACGCACCTGCTCATCCGTGTAACCAAGCTGCTTCAAGATCCCTCCGAGCTCACCCTGCTTCATGCCCTGTTTCGGGCCAGCGACCGCTGCCACCTGCCCAGGAGGACCTAGGCACATCAATACTACTCAGCCACCTTCCATGCTCAGGACGGACAAGCCAAACCACTCACCGCACACGAAGATCTTCGCCTTCTCGCCCAGGGTCGGCGCAGGCAAGTGCTTCGTAACAAGCTCCTCGTTGATGTACCCGGTCGGGCCCTTCCAGTCCGCGCCCGCCTGGTCGACGGTATACACGACGTTGAACGTCTTGGGGTACTTGGCCCTGAGCGCGTCAAACTCCTCCTTGAGGAGGATGTCCTTCTCGGTCACGTTCGCGAAGATGAGCGTGAAGCGCGTCTTGTTGGACGGGTCCTTGAGCGCGTGCTCCAGGATCTGGTACATGGGCGTGCTATTCGGGCAGAGAGGGTATGCGCGTCAGCGCTGGTAGAGGAAGCGCGAAGGGAGAGGTGACGTACATGCCGCTGCCGCCGGCAATCATGCCCACCTCGTCGAACTGGTTGACTGCGCGAACGGGTCAGGTCGCCACGAGAGAAACCGGTACCAGCGGGACAACATACTCTTGTACTCGAACTTGGGAATAGGGCCCTTGATGGCGAGCTTGTCACCAGGCTGCATCTCGTGGATGTACTTGGACATCTTCCCAGTGTCATAGCGCTTGACGAGGAACGTGAGCTCGCCCGGGAGGTCCGAGGGAGAGATGGGGGTGTAAGGGCGAATGACGGGCTTGCCCTTGGCATCGACAAGGGCGTTCTCGGCTTCAGGCGAGGACTTGACGACGACGCAGGACGCGACGGGGAGGAGGGACGCGGTGTCAGGCGGGAGCTCGAAGATGAACCTGCGTTCCAGTCAGTCTGGGTCGGCCGTCCGGGCGTGAGCATCAAGAGACGCACTTTGCGGTGTTGTGGTTGTAGGGTTCAATCTTCTTGAGCTTGAAGTCTACGAAGTTCTTGGGGTCGAGCGCGCTCTGGTCGGAGATCTTGGGCTTGAAGGGCTCAGCGGGCGTGTTGGAGCGTTCGAGGTAGATGTAGGTCGCGAGACCGGCGATACCTAGGGAAGGTCAAGCAGCATGTTAAATGTTCTGTTGATAGATTAGAGGACATGCGTACATACCGCCACCGATGAGGGCGTAAGGGAGGTTGGAGGACTTTTGGGCTGGGGGCGGGGCAGTCGAGTACCTGCGCGCGCTGGCGAACTAGAACAGGGGGCATTAGGAACGGGTAGACCAAGTACGGGCGCCGAACAAGGACATACGGCAGTGCGAGCCGAGAAGGAAGCGCGGATGAAAGACATGGCGAGGTGAGCGGGCGAAGGAGAGTACACGGTGTGTCCGGAGCGTGTACCGTACAAGTCGACGTCTATAGCCAAGTTACTTAAGACGCTCTCAGGAGAGGCGAAAATCCCGTAGACGCCCAAACGCGTCGCGCAGGCCCGGCGGCATCGCGCAATATCATCGCACGCGTACTCTCCCTAGCGCTGCTTCCGGCTCAGTTACAATACACATGTCCCACCATCCACACTAGGTGAGGGCGCGAGATGAGTAATAGAGGCCCCAGACGCGCAGTCAATCACAGCTTTGCAGAGACGGAGGACGGGAGAGAGAGGGCGAGAGAGGGAAATATGATTGGGCACAGGTAGCCACCGACGTCATTTCTAACCCTATCCCACCGACCAAAACTTATCTCGCCCCAAACACTGCACTTTTCAAACCATAAAACACTACAAAAAAGAGGGGGATAGAAGGAGAAAGGAGGCAAGGTACACGCCGGCCCAAAGGATGAATGGGAGGATATTCCGGGTGGGGGGAGAGCGGAAGGGAGGGGATGGAGGGAGTTAGGGTTAGGGAGAGGGCAACTTAGATAAGCGATGACCCCGGATGCGATCCCTTGCGTGCCTTCCGCCCTCTCTGCTCGCTCGCTCTCTCCTTCTCCCTCTCCTCCTCCCCTTCCCCTCGCCATCGTTCAACCCTCATCTCTCGCCATCTTTTTCTGCTTCACAACTCATCTTTTTGCGCCGTCTCGCCTGATCTACCTCACGCACTCTCACGAACCCACGCAGAACGCACAACTTTCGCCATGTCTTTTGTGAAACTCAGCATATTCGGCACCTCCTTCGAGGTACTCCCTCTCTCCTCTCTCTGTCTCATGCCCGCCTTGATGCCAACTATTTCGCGCATCGTAGGTGACGACGAGATATGTCGATCTTCAGCCCGTCGGCATGGGTGAGTTCTCTTCGCATCTTACCCGCCCAGGGCTCTCGTTGACCCGCCCGTCTTCTAGGCGCGTTCGGTCTCGTTTGGTTCGTCTCTTCGTGTCCTAGCCTCTTCGAGGCCAGTCCTTGACGAAATGGACACGATAGCTCTGCCAAGGATCAGTTGACCGGCTCGTCCGTCGCGATCAAGAAGATCATGAAACCTTTCTCCACCCCCGTCCTCTCCAAGCGCACCTACCGCGAACTCAAACTCCTCAAGCATATACAACACGAGAACGTCCGTCATCCCCTCGCGCGCGCTCATTGACTTATCCTGACCCCAATTCCAGATCATCAGCTTGAGCGATGTCTTCATCTCGCCACTTGAGGACATGTGCGTGTCTCCATGCGCGTACGTCTCGTACCTCGCTGCTCACGCCACTCTAGCTATTTTGTCACCGAGCTCCTCGGCACGGACCTGCATCGTCTGCTTACCTCTCGCCCGCTCGAGAAGCAGTTCATTCAATACTTCCTCTATCAGATCCTTGTCAGTGCCACACGGCTTCCCTTCTCTCGACGGCGTGCTCACGTCTCCCACAGCGCGGTCTGAAATATGTTCATTCTGCGGGCGTAGTGCATCGCGATCTGGTAAGCCGTCACCCTTTCAAACCGTGCCGAACAAGATACGAACCATGCTGTAGAAACCGAGTAACATTCTCATCAACGAGAACTGCGACCTAAAGGTGAGTTCACGTGAGCAGCATTGTTCCTGACAACATGACCACTGACGTGGGCTGGGCGGTCTGTCCGAAGATCTGCGACTTTGGCCTGGCGCGCATACAAGATCCTCAAATGACGGGCTACGTGTCCACGCGGTATTACCGCGCCCCGGAGATTATGCTCACATGGCAAAAGTACGACGTCGCGGTGGACATTTGGAGTGCAGGCTGCATTTTTGCGGAGATGCTCGAGGGCAAGCCGCTCTTCCCTGGCAAGGACCGTGAGTTTCGAGTTTTGCTTGTGTCGGTTGCTACGACGTCATTGATCCCTTGATCTTCGATCATCTCCCTTTGCCGCACAGACGTCCACCAGTTTTCGATTATCACAGAACTCCTCGGCACGCCCCCCGAAGATGTCATCCAGACCATCGCTTCAGAGAACGTCAGTACCCGGCCCGCTCTTCCGCCCTAACCGCACGCTCATCCACGCGTTTTCCTCCAGACGCTCCGCTTTGTACAGAGTTTGCCGAAGCGCGAACGTGTGCCGTTCAGCGAGAAGCTGCACTGCAACGATCCCGTCGGTACGTGTGTTCGCCATGTCCGCTCAATACACTTTCTGAGTCCCCGTTGAATTACAGCGATCGACCTGCTCGAGAAGATGCTCGTGTTCGATCCCAGGAAACGGATTACCGCGACCGAGTCCCTGGCGCACGAGTACGTTGCGCCTTACCACGATCCTACGGACGAGCCAGAGGCGTCAGAAAAGTTCGACTGGAGTTTCAACGATGCGGATCTGCCGGTGGACACATGGAAGGTCATGATGTACAGCGAGATCTTGGGTGCGTCACATATGTGCTTGTTCATCCACATCCATGCTCACTCACAACATTTATAGACTTCCACCAGGTTGGCGACAGCCGACTGAGCAGCGGCGTGCCCGAGGGTGCCCTCGCAGGGCCCGAAGACAACGGCGCGGTACCTGCCGCGACCCAATAAACGCGCTTGTAACTGCGGTGTAACGATTGCAGAGCGGAGCAGTGTATTCTTTCCTTGTAGCCATGTCATGAAGAATTCCCCTTTCGTGCGGACCAACTTGCTTAGACAACCCTTTGAACTCCTCACCCTCCTCGCCTCGGGCCCTCGTTGATGGTTAGCCCCGACAAACGTCCACGGTGCACACACCTCCACCCGCCCCACCATACACGAATTTACACGACTCTAACACCTTCTCTCCCAACCATGCGGCGCATCTATCACTTCTTGTCCGTGTCGTTTGGTACCCGTACCGTAGTACACTCCTCACACGTACGTGGCCCGTGTTGTAATATCCCTCCCTCCCCGTCGTCGTCGTCCTTTCTGGCTTCTGCGTCCATTCAAGTTTGGTACCGTCGTCGTTCGTCTGTGTCTGTGAAATCCCGGGTTTGCTCTCACAGTGTTCTCATCGTGCGCGTGTTTGTGTGTGTTGTGACTGGCGATGAGTACTTTGCGACCGTGCGACTGTACAGATGGGGTACGATCTACTGGCGTGAGTGTGCTGACTGACTGTAGACTGGGTCGTTGTAACATAGTGTTCTTATATCGGAGAACGGCATATACACGTGTGCATAGATGTGGTTCAAAGTTGGTGTTGTATGCAGTGCTATACTACTAGGTAAGCATCCCGAGTCACTAGCCAGAACGCGTACCCTTTCTCGTGCACCGCCACCACTACCTAGTGGCAAGATCTACTCCCGGTAACACCAGTGGTCGCGATAGCCTTGAGTCGCTCGTAGAAACATCAGGTGCATGTCTTACCATTGGCTGGAACAGCATCGAAAAGTGGCACATCGACGCTCATCCTCCTCTTCAGATCAGGCGGTCAGCCATCTAGAGGCGGCCCACCGATCCCTTGGTGCTTTTACCTCCCTCACAGAGCACTATCAGCAGCATAGCATGCCGCACAGTCACCACTCCCACTCCGGCCAGTTCTGCAAGCACGCCGCCGGCACGCTCGAAGACGTCGTGCTCTCCGCGATCCAGCAAGGCTTCACGACGTACGGCCTCACCGAGCACGTCCCGCGCTACCGCCCCGAGGACCTCTACCCCGAAGAGCACGACGCCGGGCTGTCCCCGGACGCGCTCCGCGCGCAGTTCGCCGCGTTCCTCGACGAGGCGCACCGGCTGAAGGAGAAATACGCGGGCCAGATCGACCTCCTGGTCGGGCTCGAGACGGAGTTCATCTCCGAGGCGGATATGGACGAGCTCGACGCGCTCCTGCGCTCGGCCAACGTGGACGGTCGACCGGCGCGCATCGAGTACCTCGTCGGATCCGTGCACCACGTCCGCGGGATCCCGATCGACTTCGACCGGGCGACCTACCTCAAGGCGCTCTCCACCTTTCAGTCCTCCGACGAGCACACGACGATGGAAGCCTTCCTCTGCGCCTACCTCGACGCGCAACACGCCCTCCTCGCGCGTTTCCGCCCCGAGGTCGTCGGCCACTTCGACCTCTGCCGGCTGTACACCCCTGAGCTGCAGTTCGCGGACTACCCCGCGGCGCTTGAGCGTGTCCGGCGGAACGTTGGGCTCGCGGTGGGGTATGGGGCCGCGTTTGAGCTCAACGCGGCTGCGTTCCGCAAGGGCTGGGACGCAGCGTACCCGGGCGCGGACGTTGTCGAGGTACGTTATCGTCCCTCCTTGGAATGCAACGCACGCGCTTATGGACTGCGGCGCTCTGTAGATCATACTGCAGGCGGGCGGCCGGTTCGTACTTTCGGATGACAGCCATGGCCCGCACGCGGTCGGCCTCAACTACCACCGTATACCGGAGTACGCGCGCAGGATGGGCATATCGGAACTGTGGGTGCTGAATAGGCATGACCAGGTGCAGAATGCGGCGGGGCGCAGTGTTGGCCTGCGCAGGGTGCCCGGGGAGTGGTTGGAGCACCCGTTCTGGAGTCGCAAGCTAGAGGAGCAAGAGAAGAACGCAGCATAGCGCGTAGTGTAATTCAATGTGTACCTGTGCGTGCGATCGCCCTTGATCTACGGTCGTTGCCTAGTATTCCCTTTCATATCCAGCTTCGTCTCGGAACGACGCTGGATGAGACCGGCCATATACCGACGAGGAGCACGATCGTCCAGAACCCTAGCATAATTAATACAAACACGAAACACTATGATAACACATCCAAACCGAAAGAGGACCCTGTCCATGAGTGCTCTAGTAGCCATCACTCAGGCTCGCCACTCCGAATCAATGATGCCTCAGCTCGCGCGCGAGCCGCAACGTCAACACGAACGCCACTGCGGCCGAAAGCCCTCCAAGCCTACCCATCCCGCATCAGCGACCCTCCCTGCAATGTCATCGCAACACAGAAGAAACAGCACTCACCGATATATGATGGCGTACGAGTTCGGCCCGCCCCCGCCTCCCGCACTCTCGGCACGCACGAGCAGCTCTGTACCTAGAGGCTCCGTCGCGTTGTCCGCAGGAGGGATGGGGACCTCCGCCGCGCCAGGGGCAGCTTTGGAGGGATCGAGGAAGAAGAAGACGAGCGAGGCGATGCCGGTCATGACGAACTGCGGGATGACGATGAAGATATTGTGAATGCCCTAATGATCGTTCGTCCAGTCAGCTGAGTGTGCGTAAAATGGTAGAGATCATGGCAGGACTTACGATGATGATGCCCGCTTTGGCCGCGAGCCCCGGGCGTCGCTTCCCATCGTCGTCGTCGTCGCCGCCATGCAATGTCGCATCATCGTCCTGCGCGAGCGAGAGCGAGTGCACGTCCAGATGGCTCGTCCGCGCCGCCGCGTTATCCAACAACCCTCCGAGCCTCGATACGCCCGCCCGCGCAGCCTGTCGCGAGCTCGGGCGAGACACATCGTCCATCGATGCGTTCGACGAGAACGACTGGACGTCCTCCTCGAGCGACCTCGGGCGCCCAAGATGTCCTGTGTTCCCGCTCTCGCCCTCGTCTTCGTCCTCGTCCTCCCCGACGAGGAACTGCCGCTCGTGCTCGTCGCCAGAGTGTCGCCGTGTGCGGGTATCGTGCAGCATGATCGATCCTGCGTCTTCGTTTTCGGGCACGTCTTCAGTCAGGATCGCTTCAGCCAGCTAAGCGATCGATTATGTGAGTGAGCATCCGACGACCGTATGGGCAGCATTGTGCACGACGTACGAGGGAGAAGGGCGCCCATTGCGTGATGGACCACGCGAAACCGGTGAGTGTCGTGAAGAACGTCGCGCCCCAGACACTCGAGTAGAAGCTGCCAAACGCCATTCAGCCATATACGCACCCTTCGGATACGAACCAGTCACACTCACAACGTTGCGAACATGCACACCGCAAACACCAGGTGGCCTGTCGCCCACAGCGTCGCAAGACTAACCTTGATCCGTTCATACATCCTCACCCAGGCGCTTTTATGCGCCTGGACGAGTTTGCGTTCGAGCAGCCGGCGACTCCGCGCAGACTCAGCGGCGAAGAATGGAAGAAGTATGTTGGCGGTTAAGCTAAGGAGCGATGAGTAGAACAGTGCACGAGTCCCTAGACGTGTCGCTTCGGCGTCTAGTGCGGGGTCGTCTGGGGGTAGTGGCGAGGATCGTTTGTGGAGGTCGCCGATGAAGGCGGTCGTGTAGAATAGGACTGGGAACCAGCCGATCCAGGAGCTATAGCGAGTAAGCATATTGGTGGCGGCATCGGTTTTGGCACTAACTCACAAGAATTGGATCATGCACTAGGAAGGGGTAAGAGGTCAGGTATGATACGGATACGGGTTGTCCATTACACGTACTATCTGACGTATTACAGGAGGAAGAGTGCGCGCATTGTCCCATATATCGCGCAACTCCTTCGAGAAGCTCTTTTTCGAGCCCCTGCAATATGTGAGCACGCAACTCTCGGGTAGACACGGCAGAGCATCGGAGACGTACTTGGTAGCTACGACTACCTTCTCTTTAGTACAAGACGCGGTGATCCCATGCGTTAACAGCAGGAGAAAGGAGCCGACAACGGCGAGTACCTCTAGCTCTGTGCTCCCCAAGAAGGGGAATACTGCGGTCATGTCAACGTTGCCTCTAGATCGCTGTTAGACTGGACGGCAGCAGCGAATAACAGCGCAGCACGTACATGAAGTAGCCAGCAACGCTGCCAACGCCAAGCATCCGCGCTGCCCATGCATTGGCGTCGGCTTGGTCGTTGGAAGGAAGGGTATCAACGATGAGCGCACGATCTACTGCTTGTACTACAGATGCAAAACACAGTGAGTGGACTGCGCTGACATGGTGTCGTGGGGGGGAGCGCACCGGCATTTATGGAGAAATCAATGGTGAACAAGGCTATGATGGCGAGCCATATAGTGAGGATATCGTTCTGACACGGTCAGAGTGAGTGTCATCACACGCATAGAGCCAGTCGTATGCAAAGAACGGATACCTACGGCAACTGAGGGATTAGGGAGGAATACGGATGCAAACGGCCTTGTAAAGCCTAGCAAGAGCATCGCTGCAGTGCAGACCATGCAGCCGAAGACCATGTATGGTCTCCTTCGGCCAAAGCGGGATTTTGAGTTGTCGGCGAGGACGCCTGGAGGGAGGGTGGTTCATCGCGAGTGAGGGCACGCGACGGGGCAGACCTACCGATGAGGGGCTGGACGACGAGGCCCGAGATGGGGCCAGCAAGGAAGACTATGGCGACTGCGGCCTTGGAGAGACCAAGGGAGAGGAGGTAGGGCGTACCTTTCGTATATTCTCATTGTTGGGAAGCAACGTAGATGTATGACAAGCAAAGACGTACCATAGGACATCTCAACGGACCAGAAGACCTGGACACCCAGCAGGCCGATGGTTATGGCAGGTAGCTGCGCCCATCGCGGACCAAGTATTCTCGCGACACCTGCGAGCTGAAGGCCTTGTTGGTGACCACCCTCCTCGGCGAGGGGAATGGCTGAGAAGCCAGTCATGAGGGCATGAACGCGTCGCGCAGTAGTATGCAGGCAAGAGGGTGCTCGATGAGATTGGTTGCTCAAATCACAGCAGCTCGCTGGCTGTAGGGCGCCACGGGTATAAGACGGACAGAATGGCTATAGATGCGAGTAGAGGTAGGGAAGCTAGACGGCGTAATGGTGGTAAGTACTAAGTACTTGCAAGGCTGAGTCCAGGCGCAGTAGTCCATGACATGTGGCACTAACTATCGTTTCTCTACTCCGGCGTTTCTCCCAAGTCCGCATCAATCGGATCCCCAGTTATGACGTAACTCTTCCCCGTCCTCACCTTTGTACCACAACGTCGTGCTACTTTGTTTCAACGTTCACCATCACGTAGTGTTCGATTTTCGACCGGGACAGAATGGCAGTACATCCGACTGGAATGACCTACAGAGCGCTCAAACAGCTCGGGAGCAAATCTAGGTGAGTAGCGACCTTGTACCAACATAGAATTAAGCCTCATGAATACGCCTTCCCTCTACTAGGTACTACATCTCATAACCCACATGTGAGAATGTCATATAGAATGCTGCAACTTGACGATGTTGGTCTCCTGCATTGCGTCGTATTGCATATTCTGAGCCACATCGAGGGTGGACGTTGACGCCGCCTCCACGTTGGCCTTCGCGCCCTCCTCGCAGCTACGTCGGACATTCCGAACTCTCCAAACTGGCTAGGAATATTGCAAACATGATTAGAGCTCAGTGAAACCGACGTATATTCCGGCTTAGGACCCATCTTGCCTAGAGCGCTCCGTTCGCGTACGCATGCGAGAGCAAGCAGAAGACCTTCGAATGGCGGTCGTAGCCGTCTAATCCTCCACTGTTGCATCAGACAGTGACTCAACGGGACCATGACTGAGGCTACGTACCGTAGCGCACAAGCCTAGGTAACGATAGCCTACTCTTAACCCATCGCCCCATACCGGCATATCTGAGAGGTGTGGGTCCTTCAGCCTTCAGAGCGGTTCTCATTCGTTCCCGTTACACGTACGGCGCCCACAGTCCAGACACAACAGCATCGGCATTCAACGATCAGTGCGTAGTATGGCGAGCTCGCCAGACCCGGATAGCGACATCTCTCTCTCGCTCTGGGTATACTGCGACGAGCTGGGAAAATCAGAGTTTGCTGTGGGTGTTGGTCTCCGTCATGCGACCCCGGGACCCGATCCATCCGCAGCGGACTCTGCGCATCGGATCAACGGTCAACATGCCCTCCATGCATGACTAGGACCAAATGCTACAGACGCAGTCGTTCGAGCGCCGTACAAGGACCAAAATAACCATAGGCCTGAGCAGATCACCGTACGAGATGGCATATTATTGGATACACGCTCGTACCTCTGAGTCGTTTTCGATTATGCAGCTCGATTACACCATCGATCCTCCAGAGTGCCACTGTATACCCCATTCGGTGACAGGATGTTAGACCTTGTATGCTGCAGTATTCGGACCTGACAATGCCATTAGCTCGTATACAGTAGAAGCTATGATCCTCATTAAAGCCAGTCCTCTGTCGTCTGCGAAACTGTCCATGTGTACCTCTCTGAAAATGCCGCCCATCGCCTCTATCAACCCACGCGCCCACCGTGACCCACACCTAAACATAGAAACACCCCTACTCTTCTCTCGGCCTCGACTGTCCTCCCGCGCCGGCCCTCTTTTCCCTCCTCCTCCTTCGGTCCCCTCGAGCTCACGACCTCGGACGAGAGATGCTTCACATGATGACGCAATCCTTGTCCTTGTCCTTCCCGCTCTTGCCCGACGCAGAGTCCCCGCTCCCGGTCTCGTTCCGGTGCAGGACCGACCCTGGCCCGCCGGGCGCGACGATGGCCTGATTCTGAGGGCCCTTGAGCCGCTGTGCAGCCCGCTTGTCGCCCTGCTCCGCCGCACGCTTGTACCATTGGATCGCTCTACAGCCACAGGCAATGATGACAGACGCCAAGAAGCGGTCGGTGTGAAGTGTCAGCACGGCTCACATGCGCACGATGAAGGAGATGAAATAGAGCGGGACGTGCGCGAGGCGCAGGGAAGGTGGATGTGATGAGCAAAATGACGCACTCTGGCATGTTCGGCTCCGTGCCGATCCCAACCTCGAGGAAGTAGCCCACGGCGTACATGGCCTTAACAAGACCTCCTTCAGCCGCTTTACGTGCCCAGAGGTAAGCCTCCGTGTCCGACTGGGGCAGCACCCCAGGCGAGCCAACGAGGTACCACGCGGTGAGCGCGAAGCACGCATCTCTGTGACCCTGCTGTGCTGCGATGTTCTGCAACCATCATCAAGAGATAACGAGACGTCAAGACGCGCATGTGGAGAGCAACGGAACGCGACTGACGTAGTAATGTATTGAGAGCGCGGGGTCTTGTGGGCAGCCCATCTTGCCATACTCATAGCACTCGCCTAATCGGTACGCACTCGGCGCATACCCGAGCTCTGCGGCCTGCGCGAGCAGCTCGGCGGCGTACTCGTAGTCGACGAACAGCACGTTGTCGATGCCGCGCTCGTGAAGGAGCGCAAGTTCGTGCAACGCGTGGGGAAACTCGGCTGTTGCAGCCTCGGCGGAACGCTTGAGATACTTGACACCCTCCTTCGGACTTCTTGACAGTCCGAGCTCTCCGTTCAGCTCCGCTATCCCGAGCCGATACAGTGCACCGGGGTGTCCCGCTGCCGCAGCCTTCTTGTAGAATTGGACGGCTTTGGCCGACTCGCGTCTGCAGCCCCAGCCATTCTCGCAGCAGGTGCCGGCTCGGTAGGCAGCGTCGGGGTGACCATGCTTAGCGGCAAGGACGAAGAGAGGGAAGGCGCGATCAAAGTCCTGTCTGTTCTTGTGCGTGCCGATGCCATTTGCGTAACAGTCGGCGAGGAAGTACTGAGCGGGCATGTGTCCGCGGTCGGCGAGCCGCTTGAGGAGAGATGTGGCTTCGTGGATGAGGTCGTCGCGCTTGGCCATAGCCTTCTCGACCTCCATGACATTGCCCGGTGTGGGAGTCGGTATGGGCATTGTCTTAGACGCGTCGATCATGAAGACGGCGAATTCAAACTGCAGATCAGGGTCTTGTGTCTTCTTGGCATTGGCGCGGTAGAGCTCGAGAGTGCGTTCATGCGAGAGAAGGGCGGCCTGGTTGCCTGGGCGGAGGTGGGAATGGTCGAGGATGGGGCCCTGTGGAGGGGAAGGCGCGCGGATGGACTGGGTGGCGATGGACCTGGTGCTATATGGCTGATCGTACTGAGACTGGGACTGGTAGAAGTCGTCTCCGTCGCCCTCGTAGGACGCATCGTCGTACTGAGTCTGGCGGAGCGGAGGCTGCTGAGGGTAAGGAGAGTATTGGGAGCCCGGGCGGTCGTTGGGTATAGGCTCACGGGCGGGGCCTGGGGACGGACGACGCTGCTCAAAGTCTGGTACGAAGTTGGGCGGTGGTCGTGGTTGTGGTTGCGCGTACATAGTCTACGACGACGGCGACAGAGAGAAAGGAGTGGGGGACGGAGGGCGGAGGGCGGATGGGGGGGAGAGCAAGCGTTTGAGCCGAGGACGTCGTCGAGGGCGGTGAGAAGCTAATTACTCTCAAAAGCGCCCGTCCCTTCGCCGTCATTTCCATCATTTAGGCGCCCGCGCTCCGCTCCTCCAGTCTGAGTGAGCAAATCAATTCGTGTTTTACGTCCATTCATACGGTATCAGTCGTCGGACACTCCTCGATTCTCAAAAAATCCCGAGGAAACAGGCAGGCACGGTACACAGTATTGTTTCACTTGTACATTGAACCCAAGCGAAATGCAAACGAGCAATCCTACAGTCCGAGTCCATAGCCTAAGCCAGTAGGCTACTTCCGATGCATCCAATGCGAGACATCCGTTCCAATCATTCATTTCCTTCCGAAGGTATTCATCACCCATAACAAGTATCAGGGAGACAATCACCTGCGTGCGCCTGTCCATCTACGATCACAACTTCGCGCCCGTTGTTGCTACCAGCTCCCTACCACCTGGCCTGACGGTTCTGCATCACCTCTTGTCGAAGTAGACGCAACCGCAGTGCCCGCACTGTCAGGAGGCATCGGGGCGCATCGCAACGGTGCTGCCGCAAAGTCATAGACTGCAATTCGAGGGTCCTTGGCGTACGCAATGCACAGTCTCCCAATCGTGTCGTCCCAGGCGATGGCTGAGATCCCCTCCATGCGCGCGGGGCCCATCTCCAAGTGGCGCACATCGAAGACTGGCTCGCCTTCGTCTGTGATCAGCTCATTGTCCTCGGTGGGCTGCAGGTACCCCGCCAGTTCGGCGAGTGCCTGCGCGAGCTCCATGTTGTGCGGGTCCAGGAGCCCCTTGTCCCATACCGCGTTAATCCTCCAGATATCGAACGTGCCGTCCGCGTGCCGGTCTGAGGCAAAGAACGAGTAGAGGATCGACCGTGCGCTTCCAGGGAGCATTTCCATCTCGACGACGGGCGACGAGCCGGCCTCCTCATTCACCGTGCTCCAATCGAACTGCATGAACTCCTCCGTGAACACGTACCGGTACGCATCTGGCCCGGGCGGCGGAACCTCCATCGGGTTGTGCGCGAGCGGGTGGCCGGCAGGGAAGAGCGTGTAGAAGGGTATGCCGCCACAGTTATTTGCTTGCGCATAGAGCGTGATGGGCTTGAGCTTCGGGCGCCCCCCAGGACCGAGCAACTGCGGGCGGAGCGAGCGGTCGTGTTCGAGCGCAGGGCCGAGTCCGTGGTCGGTGAGCCAGACCTTCTTCCAGTAGTGGCCCTCGCTCAGGTGGATGTTGCTGCGGGCGGCGGGGTTGCAAACGATAGGCTCCTTACCCGCACCGTCGATGATGTCCCAGAACTCGGCCCAGTAGATCGGCAACATGGCGTCCTCGTTGGGCGCATCGTCGGCGGGATTGTCCCCCATTCTGAGGAAGACCATAAATTGCTTCTGGTTAGGCAGAATGCAAAAGGCCATGATTGAGTTCGGCTTGGAATGCATATACACGGTCAACTTGTATCGCGCACATGAGCTTGCGAACTGTACGTACGAATTCAGGAGGTAGGAGCGGGTTAGGGCTCATTACCAGCGTCGAGCCGGGGCCTCCGTCCAGGTTCTTGTACACGATCCGGTCCGCGACGGCCTCTACATGCTTCAAGACCGCAACGAAGGGTGCGCCGTTAACGTCGTCGTCTATGGCTGGTTGGCTCAACCGCGAGCGTGATTTGATTTCCGCCAGTACATGGAACGGCCGGCCTTGCTGCTCCGCGAGGATCTTCCACTCTCGCTTCTCTTTGTGATACGAGAGCTCCCCCAAAAGCTCAACCGCCGCCAGAGGGACGTGTGCCACCACGCATTCGTACTTCAGCCGCCTGTCGTTGGCGGGCGGTTGATAGTCAACCGGCAGACTGTTGACGTCAAACCTGTCAAGGTATGAGTTACGAAGGCGCGTGGACACCATGACCATGACAAGAGCTCGCTCACCGGGTTCTGAAGCAATTGTGGCGGTAGTCCCTACGAATGTGAACGATCATGATGCCCGGGTCGCCGCGAAACATCATGTATTTGGCCTTCAACTCGATTGCCTTCGTGGGAACCTCCATCGTCGCAATCGGCTGCGCCATAGAGTACTGGAAGTCGGCCGTGAACACCCGGATCGAGAACGTGTCCTGCGATAGGTCGTTCACGGCGGCGACTATGTACTGGCCGCCAGGAAGGAGCGCCATCTCGGTCACCTCGACGTGGTGCGCGTCGAATTGCCAGTTGTGCAGCGATGGCGGCTCGTGTCTGTTCCACACTTTCGTCAAGGAGCTGATACGCGTCAACAGTCGCTCGGACTCGACTGCGCTGATGTTCTCGAGAGAGTAGCGTGCCGTAGGCGGGACTGGGGGCAAGTAGTGCTTCTCGCGCTCCAGCCGACGCTTCCAGACCGCCGCCTCGGTCGAGCATTGCCAGAACTGCTGAGACACCTGGATGGGCACACAGCCATGTATCAAGGCACACTCAACTGCGGACGAAGCGAGCATACGATACCTGGCGAAGTTTTGCGATGTCTTCAATGTCGAGCCGGGATAAGATGTTGTCGACGATGACATCGTCGCAAAGGATAGTCCTCTTCGGTACAATGCCAGCAGACGCGCTTTCTTGATCATCGCTCAGAGATGGTCCTGGGACTACTGTTACTGTTAGCAATACGACCCCCCGACATACTGATACAAGCGCAGCATACCTCCATAGACCCCGATAGACGGTTCTGGCAGGGCGCGACCTTTACCCTTGTCTTTCTTCGCCACCACGCGAGCGGGGTCTCTGTTCTCGTCGTCGCTCATCGCAATCGTGAGGGAGGAGTCACGTCAGGCAGTTAGCGTCGCGCTGGTATTTGAGTGGCACATGCGTTGCCATAGTCTCCAAGGGGTGAGCGATAACCTTGTACTAGAGTGCCCTGATGCAGTGGCGGAGCACTTGGCTGTGAGTACAAGGTCGCTCGGCCGCTCGCTTCCTTTAGGCGCCTGCTTCATGCACAAGGCGGATAGGAACGGTTAATCTTGTGCGTAACAAGGACTGCCTTCTTTTGCTCTTCCGACGCAGCAAGGAACGAATATCTTGAGGGTGCAGTGGCGATCATGCTAATGTCTTCAGGTTTGTATACACAGTCGCGTACAACAATCTGGACTAGTACTTGTAGCATATTATACAGATCCTAGTCTGCCGTGGCAAGTCTCATTGACTCACCGCTTAATCAAGTAGGTTGTTTTACGCGGTATCCAAGTAAAAATCCGAACTCTCCTAGAAAGACCAAAGCATACGTATCTGACTGAACTTCGGGGCATGTCATCCATGATGGCCCAATTTTGACTGCTGGAAGAAAGTCAATTCAAATCTGCAGACTCACGTAGGATTGCGTACCGGAATGACGAGAGTACAGGAAGCGGCCAAGAGAGGGTTATATCGCAGCGGGCTTGGGTATAGGCATTTCCATCCTATTGTTAGGGCTGCCTACGCGAGGGACATACGACGCATGACCCGGTGGTGTACTGTGTGGACGAGGAGGGAGCTGTTGCGGGAAGTGGACATGAACGGTATGCGGTTGGGTATTAGATTGCGATTGGGTATGTGGGTGTACGTGGATCTGGAGCTGTTGCTGAGGTTGAGGCACCGGAGCCCGTCCGAGGGCGTATAATGATTTGCGCCACAATACCCTCACACCCCAGATAGCGAATTCGATGGAACGATGGGCACCGAAGATGAGGAATTGGGAGCTGAAGAGAAGTCCAGCGCAGAATGACATGACGAGCACCGCCGTCGGCCACGCCGTGTATGCAACCCCAAGGAGGAAGAACATGAGCGCAATGGCCGAGACGAACATGCACATCGTAGGGAGTCGGCATGTCAGACAGAAGAAGAAGTACGTGTTATACACGTCTTTCGCGACACGCTGCATGTGGACGATGCCATGAGCTCCCCGATGCCAACAGCCACCCGTAAGACGGCACTCACCTGGAACTTCTCGGCACTTGAGCCGCTGTATAGTACGAGGAACCACGCATCGGTGACGAGCCCGATGCCCGCAGCGATGGCTCCTATAGCAACAACGCTCTGCGAAAACCCGTCTATGACGTACATCGATCCGGGTGCAAACCCGAATACGGCAGAGTCGATACCTGCCAACGCAAGTAACTGCGGCCCATGAGTACATGGCTCACAATGCGCACACAACCCGACCAACTCACCGACGCGCCAACGACATACCACTCAGTGAGAAGCCGGTTCAGTACCTTCTCGGCCTTGTCCACGTCGTTATCTTGGTCTGCTTCGCGCAGCTCCTGATATGGGGCGAAGACATTCACAACCGAGCCCGGTAACGACAGTGGCACTCGCGCGCTGGCTCCGCCATTGACACCTGCATGCATGGGTATCACGCATGGCGAGATCACTGCATCGTCAATTCCGCCATCAATTGCCGGTAGGCCACAGAGGCTGCCATCGTCGTCCTCGTATATCGTCGGAAACTCCTCATTGGGAGGTGTTGGAGGCCATGGTCCCTCATCCGAAGATTCGGACATGTGCGCATCAGAGTCGGAGTCCACGTGGAATCCTCTTGGCCGTCTTCGGCGTCTCCTCAGACCAGTCTCTCCGGGCAAAGCTGAAGGCCCGGGAAGCTCCCCTTCGGGAGCCTCTGCGTGATCTGATGTGGAGGACATCATACCGTCCAAGGGACCTCTGGATGCTGTGAAGAAGCTCGTTGAGACGTGAGTTTCTCAGACAGTACAGTACGCACAAGAAGCACCATCGGAGAAAATGGCTTCCGTTTCCACAGGCGATAGTGGAGGAGAGTCGCACGGGGTCTGCGTAGGGTGAGGAACCGTGAACTTGAGGGTCAGTGTCGCACTGTGCTGCTGACGTCCACCAATCGTCGGGCTTTTCCGTTGTGGTGGTGGGCAAGATAAACGGACGTCGTACTCGACGGGGCGAGGGTGAGGTAGAGGGTGTTTGCTGAGGATTTCACCCAGCGACAATTTGGCGGATCCTACCAAGGTGGGTTTACGGTGCTTCTTCTTGGTTTGAGATCGGTGAAGGACTTGGACGACCAGAGACATTGAAGGGTTGGCGCCGTAGCTAGAAAAGCAGTGAGCGCCACGCTTCACAAATAGAACTCAGACGCAAGGGTGAAATGCCGCAGCATCATGCATAGAATCGAATCACGATCCGTTCCAGGAACGTCTAGCAAGAGACAAGAGACATCTTCAGGACCAGCGACCGAACGCCACAGGGATGTACACCGGAGCCCAGAGCACCGCAGACATCCGAAGCACCAGACTTTCACGGCATGTTCCCAGAGAGCGTGATGGAGAAAAGTACTTGGGATGAGACGTACATGGGTACCACAGATTTGAGGTTCGGGTTCTGGCCGTCGGAGCCGAGGGCAACGTCGGGGAGAGCATAGTCATGACTACCGTCCACGACTGTGACCTTCACGATCGGCCGCCATGACTTCTCCGGACGTACGTACGAGAGTCCACGGGTCCGGATGACTGTAGGAATGTTCCAATAGTCGAGTCAGCCCTGCTGTCCGTTACGCCGCCATACACGCGCGGTCTGAGACGCACCTGTTAGATGCCACGGGCTGAATGCGGCAGCTATATCGTCAATACGAGCTTTGCATCATCACTCAGCAAAACTCACTCGGTGAAATGCATCTGAGGAAGACACCGGAGAACTATTGATTGGTCACTGTGTTCAAGCCCGCCCAGCCACCCAAGGTATCTCAGGGAGTAAGTGCTGGGTCTTCGATTCGCGTAAACCTAAGCGCAGTACTCGAAGAACACAGAGGCGTATTGTATAAGCCTTGCCACAGGTCGTGAATACAGAATCCCAGGTGAGGCAGAGTGAGGAGAAGAGAGCGGGCAGATGATGTCCAGGTCGACGGAGGTTGGCAGTGTACAAGGGTAGCTGTAGCGCGTACTTATGGCATTGCTTATAAAGTCTAAATTGACGGATAGACGCCTCGTCAATGGATCATCATGACACTGCCTCGTACTACCCGGCCAATATGCTATACATCCATGAGGCCAAGTGCTCCGCCTCTGAGTGCGCCGGTGCTGGAACGGTACCCGGAGTCGTCGACGATCTCGTAGGTACTGAAGACGCATTACGCGCACTGCCAAGGAAAGACTACAATTTACATCCGAATCAGTAACTGGGCGCAAAGGGGACAGACACTCAGTCAGAGTTACACGGCTGCAGATTTTATATACTTCCGTCGCTTCGATACCCTATGGTTCGCGTCTGGCAACTTCACCTATGAAGGGCGACCTACTGAACGTATGATGTACAGGTGTCCACAAATAATTCCATCATGAGACTCCGGCATGTTCCCAGCGCCAAGGAAACATCGCAGATCCTTGTCCGTCATCCATCGTGGGATATGACAATACATCCTTCCGCCAATCTCCCAACTACTTCGTACAACTTCTACAAGAAAGCTTCCCTTCCATGCAACTTGACCTACACTCGCTTGAAAACGCCATATACGATGGCGCACCACAATCACAAACCACCTCCATTCAAGATGTACTCGATCGCTGAATGGACGTTCCCGCCCGTCGCCAACAGCGCCCGGATGTTCTGCGACGCGTTCGTGAAGCCCATATCTTGCAATTGCTGCAACGCGGCCGTAAGTCCACTACACTGTGCATAGCCAACAATTCAAGCTCACCTGGAGTTGCACCTGGAACCGCTCCTCCGGAGGCCGGGTATCTGCAGGCTGAGGCGGTGCGCCGAACGCACCCAATCCCCCCAACCCGCCCAAGCCTCCGAAAGGATTTGCTGCACCTGCGCCTGCACCCACACCCGCACCGCCCCCACCCAACGCCGCGAGCATCTGCTGCATTACTGCGGGATCGAACATGCCAGGGATCGCGCCCGCACCAGGAGCAGCTCCAGCCTCAGTCCCAGCGCCCGGTGCACCTGCGGCCCCGGTTCCAGATGCATCAGCCCCAGGCGCAGGCGCAGACCCTGGCGCACCTCCAAAAGGACCAGGCGGGAAGGGGTAGAAGTATGGCATGAAAGGGTGGTTAAAGGGGGCCGCATTCGGTGCAGGCTGCGATCCAGCTGCTGGTGACCCCGGTTGCTGGGCAGCAGCACCCGCGCCTGGTTGCTGTTGTGATTGTTGTTGCTGGCGCGCCGTCGAGGGTAGACCGGGGGCAGGGAACCCTCCACCGCCAGGTGCGCCTCCGAGTCCACCAAGGGCGCCCAAGCCTGCTCCACCAGGACCCATGCCGGACTCGCGCATGAGGCTCGACATCTGGAGCATCATGCGGAGCGTCTCCGGATTCGACATCATCTGGCGGAACCGCTCGCTGCGGAACACCTCGCGCACCTGCGGGCCCATCGCCGCGAGCTGGGGGTTCGAGGCGATGATCTGATCAAGCACGGCAGGGTTGGACATGACGCTTGACATTTGTTGGAGGAATTGGGGAGAGTTCAGCATGCCTTGCATCTGCGCAAGCAAAACAAGGCTTTAGTTAACCTGAACCGTCGAGAAGCAAGCACCGAAGGGGAGTTTCCGGTAGAGGAGTGATTTGTGGCCTCTGCAGAATCGGGCGCGTCGCACGAGCTCATACCCAGATCTGTCAAACCCGCCACAAACCATACAGGCGCACGGCAGCCCTCTTCGACCTATGCTAACGTACCACCGCGGTACCACAATCATCGCGTACAACAGGATACTCACCATGTTCGGATCGTTCGGGTTCAGGCCCATCTCCGCAAAGGGGTTCAGCCCCGCCATAAGCCCAAAGCCCATCGGCCCATTCAGCTGCGTAAGGGGATCGTGCGGGTTCTGTCCCGCCTGCATCGTCGGCAATGGCTGGGGCGTCGACGTCTGCGCGGAGCTACCTGCGCGAGCCGCGCCCTTGACCATGTGGATGGTGTGCCCAGACTGGATCTTATACGTCGATAGCGCATCCTCGTCTTTGAGCACTCGCCCTGCAGCCCCGCATAACATTGTCACTGGATGCCGGAATGGCGAGGGCTGAACGGAACCATACCGGAGTAGATGAGACGTTGTCGGTCGGCGGGGACGTCAGACTTCTCCGCGATGGCCTGCTTGAGCTCAATGACAGTCTTGTCGGTAGATATTGTAATCTGAAGCTTCAGCTCGCTAGGGCCTTGTTTGTCGCACAGTCAGCATTGGCCGCCTTTGCACGCAGAGCAACCAGTACCTTTGACATTGATTGAGATCTCGGGCGCGGAGGTGGACTCTGAGGGTGCTGTATCTGCCATGGCTGAGTAGTGGGTAGTGGATGGGAGAGAAGTAGCTATGGTCAGCGTCTGTATGACGATAGCGGTACCCTCATTAAGCGCCCATAAGGTACAATATATGCCGCGCTTATACGCCATCCGACTCTCGGGAGATCTGGAATCTCACTCGGTAACTAGTTAGACGCAGACCATTCTCGAGCCCACGGAATCTCAGATAGTGGACAAAAGACATTTCAACACGACGAGACAAACTTCTCGGCCAGCATGCTTACGCCCGGGAGTCAAGGTTGTTCTATATGGTGCCTGCGAACGAATACATCGCCCAATAATAGATAGTCCTCCATACGTCGGACGCTAGCCCGCAGAGCCTGCAGCCGCTGGCTCCCCTTCTGGCCCCTGAGGCGCTGCCAAAACCCCATCGGACGTGAGCTTCGGTCGCTTCGACTCGTCTACTGCAACCGTCCGCTCTTCGGATATCGCCCTCTTGGACCCACGAACCGCACTATCCTCCGCGGTGCACTCCGTCACTAGATAATTGTCAGCTGTAGGTTCGGGCATGAACCCACGAAGCAAACCTACCAGCTACTTCTACGCCGCTCTTCTCGCTCTCTGCAGGAGGCTTCGCAGCCTCTGGCTCAGCAGGGAGGGGGCGGATGTATGGCTGCGCGAGCCAATGAGGCAGAACAGGGAATCCGGTGACAGGGTCGATGGGCGAGAGTTCCTCCAGGCTCTTTCCCTTCGCAGCCTCAATGTCCGCCTTTGCAAGAATCTTAGTTTGCTGAACATCGGTGCCGGGGGATGCGTAACGTACCTCTAACCGCGTATCTAGCTCTCGAATGACTTCCTCGTATCGATCCCAAGCAGCACCGCCATCCTTGTCCCGTTCAGAACGCTCTACCCGAATACGGCCGAGCCGCTCTCGAAGGTCCTGGTACTTCGCGAGCGCCGGTCGCAAGAGCTTGAAGAGATGGCCCTTGACCGCGCTCGGTGTCGTCAGCGTCTTCTGGGACTTCACAATGGAGAGATATTCAAGTGCGAGCGAGGTGTTCCGGGGATGATAGCCGGTAAGATATAACGCGGCAGGGGAGGAGGAGGAGGAGGAGGACGAGCTTGAGGACGAGGCTTCGGAGGGAGGCGGGGTCGGTGCGGGCATGAAGATGGCGGGGTTGTACAGATTGCCCTCTGCCGACATAACGGCGTCTGCACCTGTAGCGGCGAGGCAGCGTTCGATGTCACCATAGAAGAGGAGGTTGCCGTTCGCAACGACCGGTACGGACACGGCCTCCTTCACTGCACGGATTTTCTCCCAATCTGCCAGTCCCTGAGTCCATGAACCGTCAGCATTACAGCAATTCTGAAACGGTACATTGGGAGACGTACCGAGCGGTGTCCTCTCTGCTCGCGAGTACGCCCGTGGCACGTCAGCATCTGCGCGCCCGCACGCTCCAGCATCTTCGCATACTCCACCGTCTTCTCGACAGTAGGGAACACCCGAAACTTGGCCGTCACAGGGATAGACAGGTTATTATGCAAAGTATTAACTAGAGACACACCGTCAGCACCCCGCACTACTCGAGCCAATATTTCGACGTACTCATTTCGTAAATCAGATCCCACTCGTCTTGCAAGTACGAGCCATAATGGCCCCGTCGCGCGATGTCTTGCGGACAGCCGAGGTTGATGTCCACAGCATCGCAGTACGGCTCCAGCAGCTTGGCAGACGTGAGGAGATGGTCGGCATTGTTCGCGCAGAACTGTACGATCAGAGGCCTGTCCTCCGGCCCGCCCTCTTCTCCGTGGACAGTATTGAAGTTCTGCTCGCGGTAGGGTTTGCGGACGCCCTCGGCGTACATCTACCCACTGCAGTCAGGGAAAACCGTCTCAATGAAATACAAGTGTTCAGACGCACCTTTGCATTGATCATCGGCGTATAAACGACCTGCGCGCCATACCTCCTCGACAGCTTCCTCCACGCCTTCGCACACACAAGTCAATCCAATACGCACCATGCCGTAAGCCACAGGACAGGACACATACCAGCTCGCTCTGGTCGACCATAGGCGCAACGATGAACTTCGGGCTCCCGAGCACCTTCTCAAAGAACTCGTATCCTCCCAGCTTCCTCGACTTGTCTGACGTGATCCCAGGCATGATGATATCTACAAAGGCGGGGAGATTAAAGGGACGCGAGAGTCCTCGCCGAACGAGGGAAAAGAGAGAAATTATCTTGACAGCCCCGGTGGAGGTGATATTTTACGAAAGTTCTGCGTCAGGTGTAGCCAGGATCACGATGCGATACGAGCGAAGAGCCTAGCTAGACACAGATCTACGGAGGTGAGCTAGAGCAAGAGCAGATTCACGGAGAAGAGGAAGCCGGGCGCTTACAAACTTTGCTTCCACCGATCTCTTGCGTCGGTGCGGATCACGGGCCGGAGACCCGATTATACACTTCGAGTTAGCGCTCACTTCAGCCAGGCTCTTGCAGGCTCTTGCTCATGAATGGTAAGTAGAGCGCACAGGAGCGCACTCGCCGAGTACGACGTGGGCAGTCGAGCAACGAAAGACGCTGTGAAATCAATATCGATACATGCAGATACAAACTGTACATTACGAGTAGCTATGAGCGAATGCGATACTACGTGCGACAGCAACGGATACGATGCGAGATAGCGGAGTGGAGGAGGTCGGATGTGGTGGGTTCATACGCTACGTACATATATATCGAATAGATGGTAGATGGGGTAGATGTATACGAGATATACCGGTAAGTTGCCACGAGAGTCCATTTGGGAAGACAGCAAGACGAGAATTGGGATGGTTAATCAAGCAAGTGCTAACTGGGGGTCAATGGTGTAGGAGTAGTCCTTCGTAAACGCTCGAGGCTGACTTCTAGATCTGTTTCGACGGTGTAAGACTTGCGAACATCACGAAGAAGCGTAGAATCGTGACTCACCGGCCATTTTGAGCGGCTTCGGAAGGAAGTGGTCCATACCCGCCGCCTTGCATTCATTTTCGCTCTCTTGCGTGACATTGGCGGTAAGGGCAATGATCGGCAGTCGGTCGGGTAGCTCGCCACTGAGCTCTAGCTCTCGTATTCGTCGTGTGGCTTGGAAGCCATCCAGGACTGCCCTAATGTCAGTCACAGTAACAGATGGCGCAACAAGACGATCTCACCTGGCATCTGGCAGTCCATCAGACAACAGGCGAAGTAAGTCTTGCGGATTGCGTCTATAGCCTGTTGCCCGTCGTTCGCAGTCATGACGTCGTAGCCCAGTTTCTCCAATAGTCGGCAACCTAGCCTTTGGTTGACCTGAGCGAATAACAGTTGTCAGTATCGTCCTACTGGGCATGAAGAAAATCCGGCTTGCCATATTATCCTCTACAAGGAGTACTTTCGCCCGCGTTTGCGGAGCCGCGCTACCCGCCGGGGTCTGGGTCCGATCCAGCGGCGTAAGGGGTATCTCGTCACGGCCCGCAGGAGCAACTGAGTCCACCTGTGCCAGCTGCTTCTCCTCCACCACATCCTCCGATGGCTTCTCCAGAGGCAGCGCAAAGCGCACCTTGCCAGACTTGATGTGCCGCCCCATGTGATCCGCAGGGTCCTCCAGCCACTCAGCGACCGTATGCATGATGACCGGACGCTTGACGAGGATGACGTTCCTGCCCTCGCGAAGCTTCGGCTCCAGCGGCACGAGGTCTTGCGAGTCGGAATGAACAATGAACAGGATGATGTCCTTCCATGGAGGAGCGCCGATCAGGCCTTGTAGCGGAGGAGAGTTTGAGACAGTCTCGGCATCCGTCCAGATCGCGTCGACGCTCTTGGTGAGATCTTCCATAGACGACGTGGGCGATCCTGCATGTGCGAAGTATCCGTATTGCGTCCACAAACGAATGAACTGCTCCTGTGTGCGAGGGTTCCGGTAGACCACGCGCACCCTTTTGCTGGGAGCGACTGACGGTCCGTAGCGAATCGTAGGTGATGGTGATCGAGAGGGCAAAGCGATAGGGATTGTGACGGTGAACGTCGTTCCCAGGCCCTCTTCAGAGTCCACCTCGATGGTGCCCGACATACGCTGGACGAGGTGCTTGACGATACTGAGCCCAAGGCCGGTGCCTTGTCGAGGTCGTGTCAAGGACGTGTCGGCCTGCCGAAAGGGCTCAAACAATGCACCGCGGAAGCTCTGCGGGATACCACACCCTGTGTCAATGACCTTGATGATGAGCTGTGTCGGACTGCTCATGGACACGGCCAGACATATGTAACCCTGTTCGCAGAATTTTTGTGCGTTGGAGAGGAGCTATGAGGAGAGTCAGCGCATGGCACATGGAAAATACGGGGTGACTCACGTTCATGAGGATCTGATTCAATGGTCAGCCGTTGATTGAGTAGTCAAGTAGTAAATAGCGCACATACCCTGAACGCGTAGGTCTCATCCAAGAGAATAACCCGAGGCACGTCTTGCGCAATGGCAACGATGACATCCACGCCAGGCTGCCCCGGTTGGATGCCGCGAGACTCGGTAATCTTGGCGATGTCCACGAGCATCTTCCGAACCTCTGTGCGGACTGGGTGTGCTGATAGCTCCACGTTGTTTCGGTCGAGCTAGTGATGCTCTGAGCACGGCTGAGCGGAAACCAGCGGCCTTAGAACGTACCTTGCTGAAATCTGGACGTGCATGAGATAAGTATTATCGTTGCCGCTGAATTCTGGTGAGTGACGCATACCAAGTACATTCCCAGCGATGACGTTTATTGCATGGCAGGCTTGCTGTATGCTCGTGACGTATAGCGTTTGTTCTTCGGTCAAATGCGTACGGGCGAGGAGCTCGCAGTATCCGTTCACAGTGTGTAGAGGCGTTCGGATCTGCGTCGTACCGGTCAGAAACCGAAACTGTATCTGATAGAAGGCAGCGCCAGACTAACCTCGTGACTTGCGATAGAGATGAACTGCTGTTTGAGTTCTATCGCCTGCTCCGCTGCCTCCTTCTCTGCCATAATCCGCCATAGCCTACGCTTGGTCATGATCATCTCCGCCATCCGATTGCGAGCGGTAATAGCAGCATTAGCCAGTATTGCGTTTGATACGACACAGACAAAGACAGCGATCCCGATAACGGTGACTGGAAGGAATTCTGGATACCCAGGATTCGATGACGGAGGAGAGCTGGTGTAGAAAGTAGCTGCCGCCATTCCTGTATGTAGGGTGATGAGGCGATCGTCCATGAAGATCAGATAGCTGCTACTGACCTGTATAATGCATAGAACAACACCCAATAGCCGCGATTGTGCTGAAGGCGACTTGTCGCCCAAAGTGCGATTCCATGTGAACCATAGACAAGCAGCCGACGAAACAAAGCGAGAACGCGACACCGTAAGAAAGAGCAACAATCCACAAGTTCCAAGATATACGGCCAGAAGGAACTTCCATCGCCCACATGCCTATATAGTTCAATCAGGCGGACGAGGCCACAGCAAAAGTTGGTTTATAACGACGTACCACAGTAGTGCATGAACACAATGGCCGCTGCCCATATTGCTGCACGGACGCACAGGAAGACGGTGATAGACTTGTAGTGCGCCTTCAACCAGTACCTCCAACCGAAGTCGGGCACTGGGCGGTCTTTCGCTTGCGCCTTGATACGCAAGCGTGTCTCGCGGCTAAGCCCTGAGCGATGTGGTTCGCTCCACGTGCTCGAAGAAGTAGCGAGCGTCGTACCTGATAGATTACGCGTGAATGAAGACTCTGAGCTCGTCGAGGTATCCGTCGAAGTACTGCTGGGTGTCGAAAGTGCTGATGGCCGCGCTGCGTCGGGCGACAGGACACGCTGGAACATGCGCCGTGTCGCCGACTGTGCGGGTGACTTGGAGGATACTCTAGAGGCACCCTCAATGCTGAACGATGCGCGACGATGTTGCAATGGAAGACGGGAAGGACCGCTGCCTGATGCAAAGTCGACTGGCTGCTCTTCGTCCACGATTCGATCATCGTCTTCGCTGCTGCCTTCGTAGTCCTCGTCGTCCAGCATCATACTCTCCTCCGCGGTCTCCGACATCCTATCTTCCGCGCTCGTTCGAAGGGGAGTATAGGCAGCCTCGAGGTCGTCGGAGGTGCGGCCGGCAACCAAATTAGAGACACTGGCGTAGATCCCCTGGTTCCATTTTGAGAGGGTGCGAATAGAAGTCGAGTTCTCTATCGCTTCCATTGCGTATGGGCTGGCAAGCGCAGCGAATGTGAACCCGACCGCAACGACAGCAGAGAGGATGGTCAACGGTATGTTGAATCGAATCGCGACGTCAAGACGACAAGCGAGCATCCCAACTGTGAAAGACGTCATGTCAGTACAGGCCTAGAAGAGCTGTTGCGGTTCTCGAAGGCAACGCGGAAGAAATCATGGCATGCCGAGGCGCTCCTTCGCGAGCCGGCCATGGGCCATCAAAGACTTCTCATGGCCTAGCCTACGACATGCATATGGACAATGAGCGGCCTCGCGATTCGCTAAATCTGCGAGGCCCGTCAGGAGGCTGAGAACCAACGCAAGCGGTGGACACGGCGACTGAACCAGGGCACGGACGTACCGAAGTGCATAGACCAAATGGCGCAAAAACCAAAGGCGATGCTTGCAAGGAACGTCCAGACCCACTTGAGGACGGCACTACGGGTATATTTTGCGTGGATCATGATCTGGGTGCTTGTGTATGCGCCAATCCATGAGATCAGGTAGGAAAGGGCGACGAGCTGGGGGACGCGGCGGGAACGTCGAGTGAGCCTTGGGAGAGTAGTTGTTTGAGCTGCGGAAGGGGACGAACCTCGGGAGCCCACTGAGGGTTGAGCCTGCGCTCTGGGAGCGGGTCCATGGCGTTGCCGTGGACGGCGGGAGGGAGCGGGGGAACGACGTGGTGGGCGGTGGGGGGGAAGGGGAGGGTGGCGAAGAGGAAGGAGGGGACGCTGAAGAAGGGCGTGCTGGTAGTGGACGGGCGAGGGCTAAACGCAGCTCTGGCTGCTGCTTGCCGTTTCTAACCTTGTCCCAGCACCCGTCCGTGCGGTTGTAAATGAACTATGACATCATATTCCCTTATGTAAGCCGTTCATTCGGCTTCACACAAGTCCGTCGGCGGCTCGCTCAGTTCGATCCAGTTCACGTTCTTCCCTGCCAGTCCCCAACGTTAACTCCTCGGATAACGGATGCTACGGCCGCCGCAGGTAGAAGCAGACTAACGGCCGCTTGCGAGCTTTGCGAGGCCGCAAGTGGCCGCAAACGCGAGGAAGGCTGCGAGTCGATCCCACGGGTGGCCACGGATGCTCTCCAAATCTCTGATCACTTGCTCGATCGACGCCTATCGACGCTTGCTTCGTCCTTGTGGGTTTCTGGATTTCCTTCCCAAGTGTCCCTTCTTCACATGCGCACCTAGACCTCTTTGTGGGCCCTTGTGGGGCCAACGGCCGTCAACGCCGCTCTCGACCTTTTCCGACGCCAAGTGCAAAGTAAACGATGCTTGTTTGATCTACTCGACGTTCATTGCGTTTTCTATGAATTCCGTTTGCCTGCAACCAGTAGCCTCTCAGATAGTCCGCGCACTGGAAGCGGCGTTCGGCGTCCCTTCGTGGTAGTATCACGATGACTGTCGGAATCTCGGGGATGTATTACTATTCCTCCTAGCTCGATCGGTCGGCTTCCTAATGGCAGGTTTCCGGGTCAGAGACGTGTGAGGACTACAAATATCAAAGTTCTGTTATTTGTAGTCCGAGGTTAGTGACCCCACGGTCAGTTTTATTTTATTTCCCGCTTCAAGGGTCAATGTTTAGTGCTAACATCGTGGTGTGGGGGGATACGGGGTTCCGTCCGCCACGTCACGTGACCGAATTGCACACGTGACTGACGCGTCGCGCTGTGAACACGTCTGGGTCTGCAGGGATGCGCGCCTCAACAAGTGTTAGGTCAGAACGTCGCAATCCCGGATCCCAGAACAACGTATCAGTCTGCTGCGCGAACAGAAACGGAAACCCGCTCGAGCGCGAGGTGACGAGACCGACTCGCCCCTGCGAGCGAAGCACTTCAGGCGGGCTGGTACCTCGCGCGTGCCACCCGACTCCCCCTACGTAGCGAAGCTCGCGTGCAATATAATCGTATACAGTTTACAACCCATGTCTTCTTCTAAAACTGTCCATAGTGTCCATAAGTAATTGAGTCCGAGACTGGTTGAAAGAGTTTGAAATGAAAAGCGGTAGTATCGACTCGATCTTTCGCCAGTACTCTAAGAAAGCTCTTGAACGCCAACCCCCTTGAGTTGCGACTACATCTGGAGGCGTACCTCGGATGAGAAGTTCAGTCGCTCCTCCTATACGGAAGCAATGTCCCGTGAGAGACTCCAATCCCGCCTCCTTCCAAACCTCATTGCACCTGTCAAGAAACCAGTCCCGCGTCATTGGAGCGTAACCTTCTGCTGTGATGAAACTGAACATCGGGGCGCCTGATGGTACCTCTCTGTTGAGTAGACGATGGTGTTGCACCGCGGTAACAGGGTCTGTTGGATCCGAGTTTGCGGTGAGGATGATGTCCGCTCCATCGGTTTTGGTTGTCTTCGTCCAAGGGATGTGAAAAATTGCATACCTCGTACCGCTAGGCAGAGTCCGCACGTTGACTTCTGTGCTTGCTGTCGCATGCTTGACTATGTCGAACGTTCCTCGGGAGGGGATTACTAGCTCTCCCAGCCTTCTACAACCCCAGAAAGCCGAGCACGCCACTGCAAAGACTGCCGCATCGAAGGAGTTGCCCAGATCAAGATTCCGAAAGAGTGCGTGCATGTGTTCTAGTGTCACCGGTGGGCGCTTTGTGAGTGGCGGAGGCTCGACCTTCTTCGCACCTTTCTTCGCAAAGGTTAACATCTTCCCACCCATCCACTGCGCTCCGCTCACAGCATGCCACGCCGCTAGTCCAGAGAGCCACCCGGAGATAGTATCGTGTCTAACTGTCCCTGCGTAGTGTGCTACGAAGGCAGCTATCAAGGGTTCTGGCGCTGGCATGCGCGACTCTTCCGGGATGCCGAACAAGTCACAGAATTGATTATACCGAAGTAGTGCAGCCCCATAGTTCTTTTTCGTTCTAGAGTCCAAGCTGCCCAGAATTATAGAGAAAAGACGATCTGAAACCGAAGCCGGGAGAAGAGAGGAGAGCTGCGATCTGAAGTTCAAGGAGAAAGGGGTCGACCATGTTTCCAAACGCTCGTCTGCGAGTACGAACGGACGGTAAGACGACTGCTGTATGATGTTTTGTGATCGTGGTCTTCTAGGTTTGCGTATCAGCGGGGTTCGCGACTGATCTGAGGTGGTCCGTGTCGTGACCGTAGACTCGGCATCTCTGATCTCCCCGGTACGCGCGTTCGCACGTGCGATCGCAGAGTGAGTTGATGTTCTAGGCATGGGCGAGGAACGGATATAGCTCGCATGGGAGCGAGAACGTTGAGTGGACGCGAATGAGGCGTGTATCCGGTATGCCGCGAGACACCGGATCGGCCCTGTTGTCCTTCGTGTTGACGTACACAGGATTGATGTCGAGGTTCTTCTCGATGCAGAGGAGTTCTGTTCGACGGATTGATAAGTTAACCTGCCAATTCCTGCTCCGCCCCCTCCGAAAGGCTTGAATGACCCCTTCGTTATCGCTCCGCACAAGAAGAGTCGCGTTCTCCCAACCCTGCTCGACCAGATGCCTGACCAAGAGCTCGATCGCGACCATCTCCGCCCAGCCAATGTCTCGGCTCTCTCTGTGCCATTCCTCATAAGGAACTCTCCAGCGCCATGCATCCCAGTATTCCCCCAACACGAGTCCAACTCCCCAACTTGATGACGCATCCACCCACAAGTCTAGATCGCGCACTGCTCCCCTCGGAGATAAGGTTCTCCTCTCACTTGGCATAGCGAGTAGGTCACGCCACCAGCTCAAGTCCGAGATGACAGACTTAGGCGGGTAGCGTGGAACATGTTCGTTTACAAACGTTCCGAGGAACTTGTATAGTCCCGTCAAGAAGGTGCGACCTCGCGGGTATACGAACGTGCAGTGCGATAACGTGCCGCTAAGCTTCTGGACGGTCCTAAAGTCGATACGTTTCCGGTCTCGGCTTACGACGTCTAGTGCGTCTTGGACGCGCGCTAGGTACTTCTGTCGCTTCCCTTCTGGTAACGCGACCGTTTTGTTGGGGATGTCCCATGCGAAACCGAGATAGATCCCGGTGAATCCGTGTGCGCACCACTTCTCTTTGTGCCATGGGATACCAAGACGCTCACCTAGTTCGAAGATGTCGTCGATGGAGTGTCCATACTCCCACGTCCCTGGATCTGGACCGCCAGCAATGGGGATGCGAAAGTTGTTCAAGTCGTCCACCCATTTCTTGTTCGGACCCCAACCTCGAACGTCTAGCAGATCAACTGTTGCGTCCATTGGTGCGCCTTGATTCCCTGGCCCGGACGTTGTCCCAAAGCAGTTGACGTGGTCGATCGAGAACTCCCCTTTGCGCTGCTGAACCACCAGGTACGCCTTGTGCGCCGGGTACACTGGGATCCTGCGAAAGGCTGCGTCTACGTCTAGGGTGGCCATCTGTGTGCCCGGCGGAGCGTTCGCTATCTGGGATTGTAATCAGTACTTATGACTTCGACTCTTCTGGTATGCCCATTGAGTGCGCCTCCACTCATGTTTGTTCTCCTAACACTTTGCCAGATGTCGCAACTGTTGTGCGCATCCGTGCTCGACTCGGCCTCTCAGCCTTCACCTGACGGATATCCCGCCTTCTCGCCACATGGCTGACCCGCGCGAATGCGCTTCTCATCAGAAGGCACTACTCTGTGCCCTCCACGCTACCTGTGCTTCTGCACTTCTCTGCGCGATAAGGGATTAACTCACGATTTCAGCGACCTCCGCTGCTGTCCCCCAGGTCGTTGGGAAGTCATCCGCGTTGATCATATCGTTGACGGAGACCCCGTCTTCATCCTTGAACGAGCAGTTCTGGATGAGCCTCAGTTTCCCAGAGGAGCCCGCCTTTTCGACGACAGAAAGTGGTGACGAGCGGAAGTGAGAACCCAAGATGCTTCGGACCTGCTCCTCTGTGTACGGTCCCGTCATGTGTCCCAAGGCGATCTGTTCCGCAGTATAGGCGAGGACGAAGTCGACGTGTTCAAGAGCTCCTTTGTGGTTGTCGGGCGTGAATGTACGTGTGAGTGGCTTCATGTCGCCGATGTGAAAACCGTAGCGTAACTTTGTCGGCAGTGACCGGTGCTTCTCCCACAGACCCCACTGCTTCAACTCCTCCTCGAACGCGTCTGCACGGTAAGTAGTGATGATGCGGTCTCGCTCAGAAGCACCGCTTACTACCGGCGTGATGGTCTGCGGCCCCGCAGAAGGAGCAGACATGTGCCGCCGCTCCCCCAGGACAACTCCAGTTGTTGCACGGAGTGCGGCCGCTTGCGTTCCATGACTTGCAGAGCTCAGCTCGAGAGTTGATGACGACGAGTTTGTTGTCGCTGGCCAAGGCGTACAAGGGTTTGCCGTTTTGCATTCGGTTTGCAGTGCACGCGTCCGCACGATGGCCGCTACCGGCGCAGATGAGGCAGAGAGGTCCGGCGGACGTGGACGACCTGCCTGATCGAAAGGGCCGCCCGCCGTCCTGCGCTCCGCCCCCACCACGACCAGCTCCTCTCCCATAGCCTCGACCATCCCTCTCATCCCTTCCTCCGCGCTCTACCCTGTGATACGGTTGGAACCGCACGCCAGAGGAGCTCCCTGATCCCTCCGACCGGTACGCCATCGGTCTAGCGGCCATCTCCATTGCGACGTCGTTCTGGATCTGGACGAGCTCCGCGACGTAGTCTGCTGATCCCGGAAAGAATGGGACACACTCCTTCCCCCAGAAGTAGTCGTGCCGAACGTTGATGTCGAATCGCAACAGAGCTGGGAACCGAACTTTGAAGTTTGGTTGACTTCGTAAGAACTCGTAATGTTGCTGGAATCTATTGACGCCTTCCTGAGGCAAGATGTCTGGTAGAATCTGAAGGAAGTTGTTGTATGCGTCCTTCCAGTCCTCCGACGTCAACGTGTTCTCCTCCGGCCAACCGGCCGACACGTCCACCACCGACACCTTGGTCCCAGTAGAGTCCGAGAGCTTCTTGTCGACTAGCTTTGCCGGGTTCGCTCTGACCGCCTCGATCGCCTCGTTGGTGCAGAGAGTGAGAGGTAAGTGGAAGCCGAGTGTGAGCAGCATGATAAGGCGTCGATCCAACCGAGTACGCTTTGACATCCGTCCGGCCAGGGTCTCCGACGCTTCAACAAGACGAGTCGTGCCCCTGGACTTCTCCCGTCCTCCCCCGACCGTCCCGTCGATGATGCTCAGAGCGCGTTCCTTCACCGCGCCTTCCTGCTGTAACGCTGCTAGGAGCGCCTCCAGCGTCTTCTCGCTCATGCTACCTGTACCAAAGAGGTCCGCCATTGTCCCGGGAAGACCACTTGACCCGACCATCGGGCCCTGCTGTTGCGGTGGAGGGGAAGCACACGTCTCTGGCGTGAGTTCCAGCAATTCTTCGTCATCTTCCACCTCTTCTCCAGCCTCTCTTCTCCTTCGCCTCTCCTCGTTGCGCTGCGACCGAGCCTCGTTCTCCGTGACTCTGCCGGCGGTGGTTGATAGATCTGGCTCGGCACCTTCAGGCGCCTGCCCCTGACCCGAAGTGTTGGTCTGGGTGTATGCGCCCAGATTTTGGGTGTTGACGCCGGAAGGTCTCCCGCTGCCTGATCCCTGTCCAGACATAACTGAGTTCTGCGCTTTGAACTGCTGAGAGATTCGAAAAAAAACAAAGGACAGGCTTAATTCCGCCGAGAGTGAGGGAAGAGAGCAATGACAACGAGCGCCAAGCTCCAGGAATTGCTCTCTTCCTATTCCGTCCACCTGCTTAGTAAGCACTCGATAGCCCCAGAGCTCGTTCCTCGCTCTGGACCTCTCTACAAGTGGCCTATTCAGCAAAGGGTCCCGTCACGCCCATGGCACAGTAGCGGATATCGATAGCAGTATGAATTCAGACCAAGTACGCGGACTACGCCAATCTCGATAACTTGTCATGCTTGTGCGATCTGCAATATATACTGGAATTGGCAGTAGAAAGATCGGTAAGTCGAGAGATGGCCAGTAAGTAGTGATAGATAGTCACAGTGTGCTCCCGGGTCCGCTGGGTGCGCGTTTCGTCGAGTCTCGGAATACCCGCCCAACTAAGTACAAGTACGCGTGATTCGAGAGGAATTATTACAGGATGGATAGATGACACCGAGCGCCCCATACTCTCGCCTCTCCAGTGTTCGCAACACCACGGAGGAAACTAGAATGAAGTAATAAGAGAATAGAAAGAAACGAATTGTCCGTCCGTCCAGCGGTCGCCCGCCACGCAGCACACGTAGAGCCTAAAGGAGTGTCTATTGCCCGTAAGGACCGTGGGGTATCGTAAAGTGTGCTACGCCGTCGTCCGCCACGACTCTAATTAAAATTCAGACGCCGTACGGAGGGGAGACGGAGAGAGAGAACGGACCTGATTACTTGTTCCCGAGGGAGTCGTACTTGCCCGGGTACGCCGCGCCGCTCGAGTAGGGCATCGTCGGCATCGCGTCCAGCTGGAGGTTCGAGCGCGAGCGCGCCATGACCTCCGACGCGACGTCGTTGCCGTACTGCTCCGCCAATTGGCTATGGTACACAACGACTATCAGCAACGCTTGCAACCCTCTGGAACAAAGTGGAAACGTACTTGGCGTAGTTGTCCATGATGACAGCCATGCTGTTCATGTTCAGGCGGTACGCCTTGGGCATCATGCCCTTACCGAAGCGGTACGTGACGTGGTTCGAGCACAGCAGCGCCGCGACCATGACCAGGATCTGCACGGGCACGACCGAGAACACAGCCGCGTACCAGCGCTCGAGCACAACGCGCTCGAAGTCGATGTACGGGCCCTTGCACCCGGGCAGCGTGCTGCGCGCATAGCACGTCTGGCTGACCGTCGCCTCGATGAACGGGTTGAAGTATCCGCAGCAGTGCAGCTGGTTCTGAATCCGGAGACGGCCGTCAAGTCCAAGGTCCCGCGACCATTGCGCGTTGATCTTGCCCTCAAGGTTGAACGTGCGCTTCTTGTAGGTGATGTATCCGGGAGTGACCAGCAGCGCGAAGCAGATCCAGAGCAGGAAGGAGTAGACGGCCAAGAACGCACGGTTGTTGAGGAGGATGCCCGACCAGCCGATGAGGGAGGTGAGGACGCCCAGCGACGCGGCGACGGTCGAGATGATCAACTCCGTCTTGTTCCCGACACGGATGATGTCTGCGTGCGTCCAGACGTTAAACCAGATGAGCAAGCAGGCGATGAGGCCTGTGAGCGAATATGCGGAGAACTGTCAAGGGTTTGGTGAGCCCTGGTAAGACCGGAGAGAAAAGCCCGCAGTCGGAGATACGAGTGCTCGGTTTCAAGGGACCAACAGTATGCACCCCTGTGCGACTCCGAGCGTACGGGCGCATACGCTGTGCGCCGCCTCATAGCGCACGGTGCTGCAGCCGAGCATACATTCGGTGCAGGCGGACACGGTCGGCGATGCGGGCGTCTATCCCGCGAATCCGCAGCAATCTCCAGAAGCGGACCAAGGCCGCCTCGCAACAAGCAGGAGCAAGAGTTCAGACGTTGAGAGGAACACTCACGATGGTGTTAGCGATGAATAGCACCCATTTGAAACGGTTCCACCGCAGACGGCCCTTGCGTGCGCCTTCGCGTGCTCCGAAAGTGACACCATCGTAGTCGTCGTCTCCGTCTCCGGGCATGCGAGACTCGTTCGCCCGGAATGCCTCACGACCGCCTCCTCGCTTCGGGATATGGATGTCGTCCATGCCCTTGCCCTTCCTACGCTTCATGCCGCCCGAGAGCATGGTGTTGGAGAACTTGGAGGGGAGGTAGTTGACAGAGAGGGAAGTGGGGATGCCCTTCGAGTCGGACATGAGAGGGGTGTCGTTTTTCGGCGACATTGAGCGGAAGGAGCTAGCCCGAGAGCCAAAGGGGACATTGGGAGGATCGAGGCCGGAGCTGTTGTTGTTCATGCCTGCTAGCATATACCGGGTGGAGTTGGCTGCGGACTGGATGGACGGGGAGTGAGAGTTGACGGAGGACGATCTAGAGTGGCTGTCGTCCACGGGTTCGTAGTTGACACCCGGGCGGTCGAGGCGAGGAACGCTGAGCGAGGGCGCCATGGAGGTAGGAGGGAGAAGGGGAGAGATACTCACGAGGGACTGCGATCCATCTAGGCGCCGTGTTGCATAGGCGAGACGGCGTGGACGGCAGCGGGATGTGGTGAGGGGGCAAGAAGGGTTTGAAAGGTGAGGCGAGGACGGCAAATTGGACGGCGCAGCGGCAGGGGAGGTGGACGCGGACGCGGAGGGCGGTGCGTGTTGTTGGGAGGAACGGGAATGGAGAGGGCGTCAATGGCGGATGGCGAACGGCCAACGCATCGCAACGCGCGCCAGTAAAAATGTTCACACGTACCGGCATCGGACTGGGGCTCGGACTCGGGGACGGCCTGCCATTAGGAGTGTGGCCGTGGCCAGAGCTCGTATTCGAGTCCAGGTAGGTCGACCACATCCGCTGCATCGTACATACACCTCCCCCAGTATCCTACTTACACTGGTTGCGCGACAGGAATGGTACAGTGTCAAAGCCGGCGGCCCCCTCCTCCCCAGTCTAGCCTCGCCTTTTATCACCTCTTGTCCTCGCTCGTCGTTCCCACTAAACCGCCGTCCACGTGGCCATCTGTCTCTCCCCGCATCTTGTCCGTGTCGAGGATCTCTCTCCGCAGCGCTCTCTTTCCCCCTCCCCGCGCCTTCTTCCCAGTGTCGGGGACATGGCTCCCATCGTAACTACTTCCTTTAGCCTCCGAGTGACATCTATGAATCCTGCTCGCCGAGCAATCTCCACCTCATGCCGCGCGGCGCACTCTGGATCATGCACAAACTTGGTTGCGATGTGCCGTGTCAATTCCATCCATCACGAAGGCACATGGACCTTGTTGGCATCGTATGCAATGCATCGTTAGCTGGCACTCGGAGTATAAATAACTTATCACAGGTGAATATGATATATCATTTCAGCCACTTCAGGACGTTCTCTCCCACCCGAGCTCTTGCAGATAGCATGATTTGGAATTCCAGGTATGTGCGTGGAATCAACCAAAGTATTGTCTTGCGATGGACGCGGTGTCTACAGACTCCATACTCTTCCGTGTCAAGATACATTCCGTTCTACGAAGACCCTCCGTGGTGGAATTGAGCATTGCTGAGCGCTATTGTGGCGCTGCCGCTGTTAATAGGATGATATGTCGCTCCGCCTGACATCTGTCGACCCTCAAACAACTTAACTTACCACTAATTACTTTGTGTATCAATCGCATTGCTCAAAGCGGTATGCTTGAATTTTCGAATCTCGAGTACGCGTTCAGTTACCCTGGCAATGGTGCCAAGTACACGAGTAGGAGTTAAATGCGATAAGATGGAGTGGCTGGGAGAGATTAGATAGACGCCGGGTTGGGGATCTACGGACGATGACATGCACCTGGATCGGACGAGATCTAATTAGCGCATCGCAAGAGTCTCGGCCTCCCGCAAAATCTCTCCTCACATCCGCCATGGTCCAAGTCAAAAACAAAGTCTGCCTCATGTAAGGGAGGCCTCAGCTTGTACAGGTGAATTGCGCTCATCATCGCATACAACAGCGTTCACGATGGCTGGGGCATCGCGCCCGAGAAGGACATGAAGGGCGACGCCATCGCGGCCGGCGACACCACCAACATGGATACGATCGCAAAGGACCACAGCGTCCGTACCCTCCACGCGCACGGTCTCGCGGTAGGCCTGAGCGATGGCCTGATGGGCAACTCCGAGGTTGGGTGAGTGTTCTTCAGCATTCCGCACGCGTTCCTTGGCCCCGCCGGCGCATATATACGCGATCGGATGGACGACTGACGCGATATGCGTGGTGCAGTCACTTGAACATCGGCGCGGGACGCATCGTGTGGCAGGACATCGTCAGGATCGACGTCTCGATCAAGAAGAGGCAGTTCCACAAAAACGAGGTCATCCTTGAGAGCTTTAACAGGGCTAAGGACGGCAACGGCCGCCTGCACCTCCTCGGTCTCGTAAGTACCGCATCAGTCCCCGAACCTCTCCTACACGCTCATACTTCTACATTCAACAGGTCTCCGATGGCGGTGTCCACTCACACATCACCCACCTCTACGCTCTCCTCGAGACGGCCAAGGAAGTCGGCCTTAAGGAGGTCTACATCCACTTCTTTGGCGATGGCCGCGACACCGCACCCCGGTCTGCCGCGGGCTACATGAAGGACCTCCTCGCGTTCATTGAGAAGGAGAAGATCGGCGAGGTTGCGACCGTCGTCGGTCGGTACTACGCTATGGACCGCGACAAGCGCTGGGAGCGCATCAAGATCGCAGTCGACGGTCTCGTCAAGGGCGAGGGCGAGAAGGCCGAGGACCCGGTCAAGGCCATCGAGGAGCGCTACAAGAAGGACGAAACCGATGAGTTCTTGAAGCCCATCATCGTCAACGGCGATGCTGGTCGTATCAAGGGTGGGTGGTCACTCTGGGCACGTAGCTGAGCGGCGCTAACGACGGGGAGATAGACGGCGATACCCTCTTCTTCTTCAACTACCGCTCCGACCGTATGCGGGAGATCGTTTCCGTATTCGGTCTTCCCGACAAGCCGATGGAGGTCGACGTGCCCAAGGACCTGGTGTGTAGCGGCTTAGCCGTGTGTCGCGAATATACTGACAAGCCCTACCCAGCACATCACTACCATGTCGCGTTACAATGTAGACTTCCCCTTCAACGTCGCTTTCCCTCCCCAAGCTATGACCAACGTTCTTGCGGAGTGGCTCTCCAAGCAGGGCGTCAAGCAGGCTCACGTTGCTGGTGCGTGTAAATATTGCATCGACCGCCTAATTACACGCTCAATGTTCTCTCATATTCGCAGAGACCGAGAAGTACGCGCACGTCACGTTCTTCTTCAACGGTGGTGTCGAGAAGCAGTTCCAGGACGAGGAGCGGCACATGATCCCCTCGCCCAAGGTCGCGACGTACGACAAGGAGCCCAAGATGTCCGTGCAGGGCGTCGCCGACCGCGTCGCGGAGCTCGTGCGCAAGAACGAGCACGAGTTCATCATGTGCAACTTCGCGCCCCCGGACATGGTCGGCCACACGGGCGTGTACGACGCCGCGGTCGAGGCGATCACGCACACGGACAAGGCGGTCGGCACCGTGTACAAGGCATGCGAGGAGGCGGGCTACGTCTTGCTCATCACCGCCGACCACGGCAACGCGGAGCAGATGATCAACCCCGAGACGGGCGCGCCGCACACCGCGCACACGACGAACCCCGTGCCGTTCATCATGACCGGCGACCCGAAGGTTCTCACGTTCGCGGAGGACAAGAAGGATGGTGAGGAGGAGGAGGGCGCGCTCTGCGACGTCGCGCCAACCGTGCTCGACATCATGGTGAGTCATCCATTTCATTCAAATAAGGAACATTCGCTCATCATGTCTTTCAACGTATGCAGGGCCTGTCTAAGCCTGAAGGTTTGTGATGTTTTGACTTGTATTTGTGTCCCTTGCTAACAATCCGACCGCAGAGATGACCGGGCGTTCGCTCCTCGCAAAGGCCTAGATCTACTAGCAAATAGAATACCAGGAGAAGGGCAAACCCCATGTTGTATGTAAACCTAGAGACGCAAGGTATCGTGACAATAGAGTCTTCATCTACGCACTCTGATGCATGCATGATTGCACCACACTGTTGCCGTCCGGAGGTCTGCCCAAGTGCAACCACTGATTACTGGGCAGGTTTGCTTTGTTGCCTGCGAGCAGAGTGTTCCGTTTCCTTAGCAGATCCTCGAGGGTACCGTGTTGTCAAAGTGAGTACTATACACATTTCGAGCCTTAGGCATCTGAGTTGATCCTTGGCGGCTAACAAGGTTACCTGAGCAGCGTAGATAGATTATCGTGGTGAACACGCTCACACTCTGCATCCTCAGGCTACCCCGGGCACCTTGCGTGTGGTATCACAAACACCAGTGGTTGAACCAGTTCAAGATGCCTCTCGCACTCTCCTCCCTGGCCCACTCTGCGCCGCGGTGGTCAGCTCAAATCTCCTTCGGTTACTGAATGGAGAGGCACGTACTTTGCGCGGAGACGCTGGGGTCACAGCGGGTAGCAAAGCCGTGTTTGACCGAGCTGAAGACCTGGATGTAGTAGCTCGCCTTCTGCTCGACGAGGATGTCCTCAGCGCGACGGCGCGCCTCGAGCGGGAAGGTATGGTCGACCTCTGAAAGCATTCTGAGTGCCGAGGATGACTACCTTGAAAACATACACTTACCGGCGCAGGACAGGAGGAGCGGCTCTGAATGAATCATCCGCGGCCACCAGGTGCACGTTTCATAAGCCATCATATGGTTTGAACTGGGAGGTATGAACATACGCTTAACACCTCTGAAGTCGTCCTCGTTTAAAAACGCCGGATGGGCGAATGCCCCTTCACGATATGGTTAGCATCATACGGCCAATCCACGCATTCTCAGCCGAAACGCTGCCGTACCTGCTTTGATCCAGTCTGTCTTAATGTGGTCCATGACGTACGGAGCGCCGAAGCAGTAACCTGATCGACGGTGAGTTTGATGAGTCGCTCTTATGGACGGCAAGTGAAACGCACCAACGCAGACGTATTTCTTGTCCGACCCTCAATACGATATCAGCATACTTCGTATACAGCCGCGAGTTAGGGATGCAGGGCATGATCGGCTTACCATACTGCGCTCGGACAGCTTCGATCCACGGTGGGAGCAGCTCAGCTGCGCGAACTCGCTTTGGAGCTACCCACGCCCGGACGTCAAATCCTTCCTTGTCAATGTGGTACGCATACGAATCGCCGTCGAAATAGTCCAAGCCGAGGACGAGCCACCCTACCATCGTAGTTTCTCGTCGTAAGTCTGCGGGCTGTGTTGCAAGCAACGACCAAGCTCACCGTTGTCCGCCCAGTAGTCCATCACCAACTGCGCGTTCACGTACAGAGGGCCGAAAATGTCGGCGAAGAAGAGGATTATCTTGTCGCCCTGTCGCGGACCAGTGATGTAGGTGTTCACTCCCGCTATCTTCTCGATGGCGCCCCGAGGCTCGCCAACGTGTTGCACCGTCTGCGTGCAACAATCTCCGGGAGGTCCTGCGAGTGTCGCTGAAGCCATTGTATGTTCAAGTATCGATGGTCGTAGAGGAGTTAGTTCAGTCAAATGTTGAGCTCAGTCGCTCGGCTTATCTACCCTCGCATACCCCCAGCTTGCAGCGCATATAGTCCACGAGCGCAGCGGCACCCCGAGGTGTCAATCTTGTGCTGACGGTCTTCACATGTATGACGCAAACGTAGTGATCGCGTGTGAGCCGAAGCAACGAGCTGAGTGAGCATGGGACTCTTCCATTGGATCCCCCAACACAACCGATGGTGCAATGACCCACCACTGCCAAACCTTGCACGCGCCGGGTCCAATAGCACCAATGCATCCGAATCTCCCGCCGCTCTCGGCTAGCACGCTCAAGCTCACGCAGCGTCCCGCCTTGTGACCGTCGCGGATCGGTTGCCAGGTCGTGCCATCAGCCGCAGAAATGGCTGAACCAGTCGAGGATCGCGCGCGCGCTCTCTTCTTTGGCCCACTCTGCGGATCCGTCAGCCACGCTGCGCCCGGGGCGGCTGTACGTGAGTGCTTACTCTCTGCGGGAACGGTGGGGTCGCCGCGCAGCGCAAAGCCGTGCTGCACGGAACTGAAGATTTGGATATGGTATGTCGCTTTCTGTTCCACGAGTATGTCTTCGGCTTTCCGGCGCGATTCGAGCGGGAAAGTGTGGTCGATCTCTGTTTCAGTGGTCATGAGACGCGTCCTGGCATGTCTATTCCTCTTAAACGTACCTGCGCAGGACATGAACAGCGGGCCTACGGCGCGACACGGGAGATGAGCATGTGAGTATTGGGCGCTGTTCGTTCGTAGCTCACGTTGAATTCCCCGGAAGTGGTCCTCGTTCAAGAACGCCGGATGGCCGAACGCGCCTCGTCACATTGATGAAGTTCAGTATTGTTCCAAATATCTGCACCGGGAGAGGGAACACACCTGCGACGATCCAGTCTGTCTTCAACAAATCCATCACATACGGTGCTCCGAAGCAATATCCTGATTTCAAGGTAAGCTTGACTGTCCATAACGTACACAAGTGTCATTTGTCGTTTCCGTTTGCTTACTCACCCACGCATGTATACTTCATCTCGGTACCTGCATAGCACTCTCAGATCGCGACTGAGAACTATATGCCTTTGTGCTCACCGTATCGCTCCCGAACTGCCTTGATCCACGGTGGGACAAGGACTGCCGCACGAGCTTCCTTTCTCTTAACCCACCCCCGATAGTCGAACGTTGAATCATCCAGGTTGAGGAGCGCCTTCGAGTCACCCTCAAAGTAGTCCAACCCCAGGACCAGGTAACCTGTATCCCGTTTGTCCAATCGTGATCGTCAGCATCCCGTACACCGCACTGCGCAATGAGCTCACCGTTATCGGCCCAGTAGTCCATAACGAGCTGAGAGTTCGTGTACAACGCGCCGTACACGTCCGAGAAGAAGAGGATGATCCTGCTGACATTATCCGACGTCGGACGAGCGATATAGGTTTTTACCCCTGCGATGTCCTCCAGCGCCCCCCGGGGCGTGCCGACATGGTGCACGGTCTTGCGGCAGCATTCGCCCGGGGGTCCTGCGAGAGTGGAGTTCGACATATCGTAGGTGTACTTGGAAGGCGACGGTGCGAGCCTGTCTCTGGGGCAACTTGAGAAGGCTATTTTATAGGTTAAGATCAGAGTTTGCGAAGACCGTTCGTGTGAGGCTGCCCTGTGCAACTTTAAGCCACCAAGTCGTGCGTAAATCATGTGCAGGTATCAGGTGCCAACTGTAGCAAGTTCTTATGGGAGTAGAAGCCTACCGCGTACTACCAGCAGGTACCCGATGGTACTTAAATGGGTTGTTGTGCACAACTCTATGGGAATGAGGTGGGGGTGGCAAGGGTGCGACTGGGTCGATGTGCAGTCTAGTTCCATAAACAGTCAGAAAGAACCCCGCTCACATACATATTGAGCGGACAAGATTTAGCTCCAGTAAGCGGAATGGTTATATCCCATCGTCAAATTTGGCCGGGATGTAGTACGTGAGCACACCGCCCGCATCCGCGACATTCCCGATGTACACGTAGAGGATCACACAGTGGTTCTCGCATATACCTGGGGACCAGTTCAGCCGGAGAAACGTCAGCGTAGTCTCCCAGACGATATCAGACGTACACGCAATCGTAGTTGTCGAAACGACGTGTGAGTTAAGAAATTTGAGGAGGCACTTGTGTGACACGAGTACGCCATGCATTTCGGCCGGATCTTTTGCATCCGAGTCTTCCGCGTTAGTGTTTTGGCTAGATGGGTCTTTCGCTACAAGCAACGCTGGTTAATATACATCACGGCATCTTCTTAGAGATTTCGGAACCTACCCATGGTAGGGTTCGTCAGGCCACTCCAACCCACTTCGACCCGGGCATTGTCAGTATTCACGGCAAGCTGTAGCTCGCCATTGTGGTTCGCACGAAAGATTACGCCGTCGTTGGCCAAGGGACGGAGACGCTCCACGACCGTGCGCAACTTTGCGAGAGAAGGGAGCAGAATGTGCACCTGCAATCCGTCAGACGGATGGTATACGATACAAGGAGATATGCATACGTCGGGTTCTGGACACATTGGTTCCTTCAGTCGCTCGACGTCAGCATGCTTCACGACGTCGATCACAACATGCTGCACGACGGTCATGGCTCGAGCCATAGGAGTCAACCCAGTGATTTCCAAGCTCAGCACAGATTTGTCTCCTTTCTTCGCCAACCTTTACGCCAGCACGTCAGGGCGCATCATTGCGCAATGCATATATAGATGTGACCCACTTCATGGTGACCTGTGTGTCTGTCGTAAAGCTTGTCGATGAGTTTTGCGAAGCGGATGAGGCTGCGGCTGATCTGAGGGCAGCCAAGAGTGCCTCAGACGACATGGAGATAGTTATCTCATTGTTCGAGTTGGACTGTATGCGGTAGTCGGTAAATAAGGACGAGACCTTGATCTGCCTAAATGTGTGATATGAGCAAACCAGCCAATATGTTGCATAGAGGCGCGATACGTACGACCAAACTTGTATACCACCCTCATTTACGTCGCCAGTACAGATGATACGCATCTCGTGCTCTGCAAACTTGATGGTGCATCGTTTCTGCAACTTTTCTACGGACTGCACTATCTCTGTTGTGGTACTATAATCAGTGTAAGCATTCCTCAGCTCGCAAAAAGTGACTCACTAGCGAAGGTATCTACATTCTCGACTGTGGCCCGAAACCGCATTGTGCGACCACCGTCGAGTGGTGGAGGCACCGCGACAAGCTCAAGCCTGAGGAAAGCGCGCGTCTGTGGCTGTGAGCCGCGTCGCGTTACGTGCACGTGAGCGTGTAACAGGAGGGTGTCACAGCGCAGCAGTGAGCAGCGGAATGACGTCAGAGGGAGAAGAGAGTGGGACGTTCTCGCACCGTCCGCGACTCTGCCCGATGGTCTCCTGTCCCGCTGCTCCCTGACATGCCCAGCCCAGACATGGCTCTAATCGCGCGTTGCCGTCGGCTTCGCCCAGACCGCATGCAACAATCATCCTCCGACGTTTTATACCTCCTGCGCTTTCGCCCCTCCCATCATACTCCTCTCCTCGCTCGTCCTGATACCCCCATCTCTCTCTCGCCATGTCCCTACAAACCCTCGGAAAGGGAGCTCTCAGAGTAGCCAAGAACTACACCAAAGGCTACAGCCACACTCAGACTAAGATACGCAATGCAACTTGTAACGACCCGTGGCCGCCCTCCGGAAAGGAGATGTACGAGCTTGCTCAGATGACCTACAACCAGTAGGTACTCTGTGACACCCACGCCAGGCGCTGCCTCATATCCTGAATCAGGAATGATTTCGTTGAGATCATGGAGGTCATTGATAAACGTCTAAATGACAAGGGCAAAAATTGGCGTCACGTCTTCAAGGTACGTCGCGCACAACGACCTCTCCTATTGCTAAATCTGACCCACTCCCTCAGTCTCTGGTGGTACTCGACTACCTTCTACACTCTGGATCAGAAAACGTCATCCGCTATTGTGAAGACAACCTCTACGAGATCAAGACCCTCCGCGAATTCCAGTATATCGACGAGGATGGCAAAGACCAGGGTGCTAACGTCCGCCAGAAGGCCAAGGACATCTCGAACCTCCTCATGGACAAGAACCGCCTTTACCGTGAACGCCGCGTCCGCTCGCAGATGCGTGACCGCATGCTCGGGCGGGGTCGGGGTAGTGTAAATGAAGAGGACGATGAAGATCAGTCTCAGAGCAACCGTCCGAACGGCAATCCGAGGGGTAACGCCGACGAGGACGAACAACTGCGCCGTGCGATCGAGGAGAGCAAGAGGACAGCGGCGCAGGAGCGCGCAACAGCGGAGGACAGGGACCTGCAACGTGCCATCAAGCTCAGCCAAGAAGAAGAGGAGAAGAGGAAGCAGGTGCTGATCGAGGCGAACGCCGCGGCACTTTTCGATGACAGTAATCAGCAGTATGTAACGTCCTTCTGGTCGACCAGTCAACATATTCTCATGCAACACACACAGGCCACCGGCGATACAGGCACAACCCCTTATTGACGCAACACTTCCGCTGCAACTTGCTACTACAGGGGTCCAGCCGCAGTACACCTCGCTACAACCTCAGTTCACCTCCATTCAGCCTCAGTACACCTCGTACAATCCCTACCTCCAGCAGGCGCAGCAAGAGGCAATGCAAGCCGAGTACCTGCGCCAACAAGCCGAGTGGGCACGCCAACAGGAGCTGCTCGCAGCCCAGCAGACCGCTGCGCAGTACCAGCAGCTCGTGCCCTTCCAAACCGGATTCCAGCCGCAGCCGCAGCCCCTCGTTCCTCAGCAGACGTCGTTCGGGTCAAACAACCCCTTCCTCGCACCGCCCTCCCCTCCTGTATCACCCAAGTCCTCCACGCTCCTCCCGCAGCGCCCGTCCACCACCGAGCCCGTTTCATTCAACCTTCCCGGTACGTACGACGGACGCGCACGTCCGAAGTTCGATCGGGACGCAGACCGCGATCGGGAGAGGGAAAGCGCAGCGTCTGCGCCGCCGCGCGCGCTCCTGCAACCGTTCTCCACCGGGTCGGAGCCCCCACGGAGGCTCGGAGGAGAGCGCGAGCACGCGCGCCTCGCGGACCTGTTCGCGAACTACACCGGAGACGGGGTGGACACGTTCGGGAACACCGGGCAGCTCAGGTATGTCCTCATCATACGCTCCGTGCCGCGGCTTCATCAAAGGAGACACTGACACTGCTGTGATTCTAGGTTTTTGGCGACGGAGTATGGTCGCCTCGCGGCGCAGAAGACGGGCGCTCCGGAGCAGAGCAGGAACCCATTTGCGCACCCCGAGCAGGTGCAGCAGCAACAGCAGTCGTCGCAGCCTGCTGAGGGACAGCTTATCGAGCTATAGTGCGCTGTGGTGACGTTCCGCCTCGGGCTGGACCTTGCTGTGATATCATACTCCTGTCTACCGTACCTCTTCCTAGTCTTGTGCTCTACGAGCATTACTTATTGTTTGTGGTCGTCCACGATTATCATATAATTGGCTCGCTGAGTGCTCTATGTTGTATTTGTTTCGGCTTGTTGTAATCTATGCTGGATTTCTTCTTCATGAGCATTCTTTGGCACAATCGTTCCACCTACGCCCATGGCGCTTCAGCTCATCATGCGTGGGTGCATGGTGTTTTCCAATTCCGGTATGTTGTGCTTTTCTTGACTCGATACCACTCGCGAATTGAACAGCTAGGCTTCGCGCCGCGCGCCCTTCCATTTTTGCACCTTACTGACGCCGTACTGAAGCCTTCTTGACAGGCAGCATGCAGTATGAACACCACGTATGCTAAGGTGACACGCACGCATTCAAAACGAAAACATGAGCCTATCGCGCGGCTTCACCTCCCGCGAAGCTCGAGCGACCTTCCATGACGACACACGAGGCGGCCGATACAATCGCGACGTTCCCCCGCCGTGCTGGTCTCCAATGCTTCACGCGCTCAGCCGCCGATTTCGGGGAGCATAACACAGAATACTATTGCCGTGCGACGTCTTTCAACAAGCTTCGCGTTTGCATTGGAGCGGTCATGCGCTCCCAGAACGTCCCGCTTCTCCCGAGGTATCCGCGCCCTCCTCCAATCTTCCGAGCAGCCGCAATATTGAGCGCTGAGCGATAGGCATCCCATTCAATGCGACATATTCAACTCTCTGCGGGCCCCAGCGCATATTAGGGCCCGCACTCACGCCTACCGGACGCGCTCGCTTCTCCCCGAGCTATCCCTATCGCTCTCTTCCCTGCATCCCAGCCTAGCTCTAACTTGCTCGCATCCGCACCCCGCGCGCTGCAACGAACCCAAGGTCCCAAGCTCAGCCCTGCCAGCAAGCGAGCCTTCTCCGTCCCCGCACCAGCGCTGCACCCCACACCCCCGCGTCCCTACCCCGCGCGCGTGCGGAACCGAGCATCGCTCAAATTCGCGTAACCAACCTCACATAGGCTGGGGCGACCCTGAAGAGAAGGAGCTTCAACCTGAACCAGCAGCAATACCCAGACTTCACTTGATAAGCGAAGCTTAGAGGGCACTGTCAGCTGTACTTAGCAGAGATGAGCGCGCAAGCAGGCACCGACGCCGACGCCGGCGCGTCGTCCACAACCCCCACACCGCAGCCTGCGCACGGATCAGCCTCCGAGCCCCAGCCCCAGCCTCAGCCCCAGCCTGTGCCCCTGACAGGGCCGCTGGGCAAGTGCTGCACGCGCACGCACTCGGGCGTCGCGCGCGGGACGGTCGAGCTCATCGCCGGGCTCGCGACGTACGTCGCCCGACCGCGTCCTGCCCCAGAAGGAGAAGAAGGGAGAGGGAAGGAGACGAGGGCGATCCTGTACTTGGCGGACGTCTTTGGGCCGCTGTACATCAACGCGAAGCTCGCGATGGACTACTGGGCCGCACACGGTACGTCCCGTCTCCCCTCTCTACCTTCACTTCTTCCGGCTTCCGGCTCCCGGATCCCTGTCTTGAACCTGGACAAGGAACTTGGAAGTGCACGCGCTGACGCACAAGGCCGCTCGCGCGCAGGGTACCTCGTGCTCGGGGTCGACTACTTCGAGGGCGACTCCGCGGCGCACCACCGCGGCGAGGAGGGGTGGGACGTCGACGAGTGGGTCGTGCCGTTCCGGACGAGCGCCGCGCGGATCACGCCGCCGTGGATAGAGGCCGTCAGGGAGACGTACGGTGCGTGCGCCCATTTATCGTTTCCCCTATCAATACATCCCTGTGTCGCTTCTTGCCGTCCGCTTTGAGCCTTGCCCGGTGTGTGTTGACGTCCGTGGGCGGTTGTAGGTGGGCCGAACACGAAGTTCTTCACTGTCGGTAAGCCTAGCCTCTCCTGCAGGGCCGCAGCCTGGACGAGTCCTACGAGAGGTTCTGGTGTTCTGATACCTGAGTGATTCGTGTCAAACGATATTAGGGTACTGCTTCGGAGGCCCTTTCGTCTTAGACTTGTTGGCGACAGACTGGGTCGCAGCAGGTACGTTCGCACGTTCGGAGTGATAGAGTGGGCGGGGAAGCTGCAGCTTGTATGACAGGTGCCATCGCACACCCTGCATTTCTGGACGAGGGCCACTTCCGCAGGCTGAAGAGTGAGCACAGGCCGTGTGTCCTCCACGAGACGACGCGTTCAGCTGACCCACACTTGCCCACACAGAGCCTCTTCTGATTTCTAGCCCCGGTGAGCTCGCATTCTGATGACGATTCGTGACGGGCTCGCCTCCTCACACGACCATGGGGCGCGCGAATAGAGGACGACTTCACGTTCCCGAGCGCCGCCCGGCGGCGCGCGGAAGACATCATGGTCGAGCAGAAGGCGACGTACTACATCCAGATCTTCAGCGGGGCGTTCCACGGGTTCGCCACACGCCCAGACCCGAGTCTGCGCGCAGAACGTGAGTGCGAACAGGATGACTTTTACTCGGAAAGACTGGACGTATCAGCGTACCCACGGCTCATGATTTTGCGTTGAACGACATCAGGATGGGCAAAGGAGGAGAGCGCGAGGGCGGTGCTGCAGTGGTTTGGCCACCACGCTCAGGACGAGTGAATTGACCGCTGGACCCGGGAGATTGGATGAGGACGCGTCTGGGAGAGGCAGGAGATGAACTACGCAGTCGACGCCGAGAAGTGACGCGTCTATCATGCGCATGATTGTTCATAATGAATGGCCTGCGTGGTTCTATGCGAGATTCACGTCGTCCGTCAGCTCTTCAATACCAACGACACCCAGGCCCCGAGTCATATCTCAACCGCTCGCCCGCAGTCCAGTGATAGGTATAGCCTGCTGACCTCGAGAAAGCCTGTGCACAATGGCCGGGTTCCCGCGCATGAGTGATGCATCGCAGACTCTGAGGCTGATTGTTCTCAGGAAGCCAACGGGTATGTGTGCGCAGAGCACCTGTTCAGTGTTCTTGCTGCGGAGCCGCGGCGCTGCGAGTGTTCTGTCAATGTCAAGGACCGTGTTCGAAGTATCTGATTGGCCGCGAGTAAGGAGTTTTCCTGAGTGGCCGTTGCTAGCTGAGTGAGGGGAGAGGGACCGGAGCTTGAGACTTGCGGCTGTCGGTTGCGCGCAAAGGATGATGGTGGCGCGTTTGGGTCCTCATGGCTGTGAGACGGGATGGTCGGCAGCGAGAGGACGAGGCCTGGAAGCACTAAACTCGCCTGACACAGCTTTGTTCGATCAGCCCTCGTCCACGCGGGGCTGATGCGCCTCGGAGATGTTCAAGTTGAGCAGCGAATTTGACGAAGGTGACGCGCGGTAAGAGAGGGACGTAGAGTGGAGTTAGTACGGAGATAGAGGATAGAGCACTGCTGGCTGGCGTACACGGTGTGGGGTGTGCTGCGAAATCAATGGCCCGAAAAGGGTGGCAGAGAAGCATATGTTGGTGAGAGGCGTCAGGAAGTCGACAGCGGGTATCGCAAAGGATCCGACTCGCCTGGAGCGCTGAGCTGGGGGTGAGGCATGCGTAAACGAGATGTGGCGGGGAAAGGTAGCGACGGTAATAGGCGGAAAATGAAAGAGGCGGGGATTTGTGTTGAATGTTGAATCGAGGGAGGACACACAACTCAAGTCTGAAGCCGTCCCCAGACGCCGGGAGGATTTCTGCGTTTTTGGGAGGCGTTCAAGTTCCCGGCTAAGAAGCCAGCCAATCGGGACACGCAGGGGAATAGACTTCCCCAGATCGATCATGTATCTGATCTGGGCAACCGTTCTTCCGCCCCCCTGGGCTCCTTTCTCGATTTGGCATAAGCCGCACTTGGAACCTGCCGAGCCCATCCCTGTAGTCCGCCTGTCCAAAGTCCAACCCATGCGCAACGCTACCTATCATATATCATCGTCTAATGACCTCCTAGCTCCCCGCGCCCCAGCCACTCGTACAAATCTTCTCTTCCCTTCCTCCTCGTCCTCCCGCCCGCGTTCTTATGACTCCCCTCCCTGCCCCCTGAGGAAACACCCCCACCATCTCTAGCAACCCCCGTCGTCGAGCCCCGGCTACCAGCCATGTTCGGTATCCAGCTCGAGGTATCCCCCCAAAAGCGCCTCGAGCATTCCATGGGCTCTGTCCTCGTGGGCAGCCTCGTCGCTCTTTTGTACGTCCCCCCCCAAGTCTCTCCGCCTTCTTGGTCCCTTGGTTTACCTCTTGGCGCAGTCTCTCAGGGGCGGTATGGATGCAGGTGTTTTTGTATGTCCAACTCTATCCTCGGGACCGACTTAGGATCAAGCTCATGGTACGCGTCTCACCCTGTCCAATCCAACGCCGTCCAATTGCTCACTGATCGTCGCATTGCATGACGTACAGGTGTTTTCCGTCTGGTCTGTCTCCTCTGCCGCCGTTACGAAATAGCCCCTGACGGCAGTGCTCCCCGCTACCACCCATCAGGATCCTCGATACCATTCACTCGGCCATGGCGATCACCGCAAACTGGCAGTACCTCATCATGCATTTTGGCGACTGGAACATCATAGACAACATCACCTGGTGAGTTCATACCCTGAAGCGCGCTTGACGCAACAACTTGCTTATTCGTGAATCATCTGCGCGGTGTAGGTCAGTCGCGGTGAGTTAGCATGCCCTCCATGCTGCCTGTCATCATTGACGCCGGAATTGGTAAGACTACGGTCGCCCTCACAGTAAGTTCAACACGCTTCCCTTGCAGCTTGCGCGCCGTATTGATCGAACTCTTGTAGGCTTTGATCACGTTCCTTGTGCATTGGTTCGTCCTACTTATTCAGATGCACGTCTTCCCCGTTGACGCACACCTCAGCTTTTTCACCCATCGGATACACACCCGTACGTATCGTGTTAGCGTAAGTGGTGAATCGAGCTAACAAGGCCATGATGCAGTGAGCCGCCAGAACTGGTACATCACGGCGCCTCTGGTAAGTCTCAGCAATCAACAGCATGAGCTTGATTGCTAATTGCCGCACCACAGGTCGCCCTTGCAGCAGTCCGTCTGAGTACGTTCACGTTTTGCTGCTGGCTAGGATGATGTTGATATCTTGCGTTCGCAATCCGTGCAGTCTCCGCTCTGAGTAAGTCGCCGTGCAGCACCCTCGATCGTAAACTTAGCTGATCTTGATCATAGTCTCTACGTCCGAAATGTCAGTTAACCTACCTTCTCGGAAGGGAAAAGCCAGTTTAACCCATACTATTCTGCAGGATCCGACTAGGGAGCTATACGGAGTTCGTGAACAAATACGACGTAAGCCGCCATCAAAGCAAGGCCCCCATAACTCATCTGCTGACGCGCTCTCGTTATTTACAGTACGTGTTTACAATCGGTCTCTCGACCGCAGCATCGTTAGACGTCCTTATCGCCGGCGGACTGTGCTATTTCCTACGGAGGGGACGCTCCGGGTTCACAGGGTAAGCTTCAGACGTGGATCACTTGCGCACTTCATGGCCTGACATGCCCTCCCCGCCCCGCAGCATGGATAAAATTGTCGACGCCATCACGTTGTATACTATCGAGAACGGCATGCTTACTTGGTGAGCGTTCTCCGCGATATCAGCCGGAGAGGCTCTGGAGGAGGCTGACGCCCAATGCACAGTATCACGACTGTTGTCTCCTTGATATGCGTGAGTGATAGGCCTTTTTTCCCTGCGTGTCACGTCTTAAATCGGCTGATGCTGGACGCAGTGGGTCTCGATGCCTAACAACCTCATCTTCCTCGGGCTACACTTCGCCATCAGCAAGCGTACGTCTTCCACACCGTCGACCCGTCCCATCCGGCCTTCACGCTGATCACGCCCACCTCAGTATACGCGAACTCCCTCCTCGCGACGTAAGCGTTCATACCATACCGTGCAGTTCCCCCGTGTCGGGATGTTCTCCATTTACCTCAAGTGGACTCACGCGCCTGGACTTCGCAGGCTGAACGCGCGCAAATCGCTGCTGAACAAGTCGCAAGGGTCGAGCGGCGACCGCGATCATCCGCTCCCCATCCTCTTCCCGGACAGCTTCGGACGCAGGACGAACACGCAGTGGTCTGTGAGTCCCCAAGTCCACGCCGCTCCTCTCCGTCTCCAATGCATCTCTTAACTGTAACCTTCCCAGCAGCACCGCAGCCAAGGCGAAACCGGCACCAGGGTAAGTCACGCCCTCCACTCACCACCCTAGTCCGAACTCTGCAAACTAACCGCGCCCCCTTCCTCGCGCCGCGCAGCTCGAAGTGAACATCCAAAAGACCGTGGAGCGCGACATCGACGCAGAGCCGAACAGCGCGTACCCGCTCGCCGCGCCGACCAGCCCGAGCTCGCCGCCGACCACGGGCGGCGTGAGCACGGGCACGAGCGGCGGGAGCGACGTGGACATCTCGAAGAGCGCGCGTGCGAGCTTCTTGGTGGAGTAGGCGGCGTGGCTGCCCAGGGGTTTCCTTGAAGGAGAGGGTATGTATGGCGTTGGGGGTCGGGCTTCGAAGGGTCCGAGTATGGTCGTTCATGTTTCCGCATTTGTAGCGCTGTACTTCATCATATACGTCGTCTCGGGCTCGTCTGCCTTCATCCACGCGATACTGAACGAAAAACAAACTCGCGAGCGCGAAAAAGTACTGCGCAATGCGCATCCTCGAGAGCTCGATGTCTCAACCACTCACCGGTCTGTCACTCACCGCCACAATTCATTTCTGACGGGCGCCTATACACCCAAATACGGTGGCGTGCGGGGGTTTGGCCCACACACTGACTGCTGCTGCTCCTAACCACCACCTCCGCTGGTTTCTTCATCTACATAGCCAGTCTTGATATAGAAATTGGGTGCTCGTGCGCACATATACGTTTGCATCTGCTCATAGACCGCGCCTGGGAATCGGAAAGACCGTGCCACTGCCTCTCTACACGCACCGTATGCACCGCCACTTGCAAGGCTCGCCAAACAACTAACGTTTGGCACACATTCTGATTATGGATCTTGAACCCATTGCTTGTCGCCTCTAGTAGCCCGAAGTGTTCGCAGGCCTCGGAAGCAGGTAGAACCATGAACGTCGGCGGACACCCTACGATCACCATCGACCTGGTGAGCACCTCCTTCCGTCCCTCTCAGGCTCCTGTCTGGTCCGAGCCACAGCACGCGCACCGCGTGCACTCGTACCGCCTCATCCTCGACCCGTTCGTTCTCTTCCTACCTTGAGTATGCCAAACCTCAAGCCAAGCCACGTAGGCACTGCGATCTTCTCACCTCCCGGCCTCGATATCAGTACTTTACCTCTCGTAATGCACGAGCCCTGGGCGATACGGGTTTGAACCGCCACGCAGTGCCAGGGCTCCCGGGCCTTCGGCTTCACACATCGGCCCTTGAGTCTTGAGCCTCGAATCTCCCAACTCGCCAATGAACGGTGCAGAAGGCTGAATGCTGAACGCTGAATGCTGACGCGTGGGCAGGGCAGGTCCTCGACCGGCAGCAGACGAAGGAGGTGCTCCGCGCCGTCCTGCACGCGATCCTCTTCCACCGCCTGTTCGGGACCGTGAAGCCGCGGACGTTCGAGGTGCTCGACGTGACCATGGTGCGTCCCCGTCTCTGCTTTCTTCCCTTTCGTTTCTTCTGTTCGTGCGGTCGTTCTGAGCGCGGCTGGGGCGTATGGGAGCGGGAAAGGGGGTAGGTGGGGAAGGCGGAAGGGTGCGAGAATCTAGGTTGGATGTTAGGTGTTCGGTGGTGGCCATCGAACAACCATTGCTTCGCTTGTCGAATACACCTCAATCTGGGAAGCGTGCGAAGCTGACAAACGTCGAATATTGGACACACACACAGCCTGGGGTGGACGACGAAGAGATCACGCATCTCGTCGAAGAGAAGGTCGACGCGTTCTGGCGGGGCGTCGAGGGCGGTGCAAACAAGCGGGGGCAAGTACGTGTATCCACGTTCTCTCTCTTTGTTCGCTCAATCGGTCCGTCTGGCCGCAGTAGCGGCGCCGGCGGTGTCTGTCGTCGCTGTAGAGCTGTCCGTGGGCACTATTCTGACTACCGCGGTATTAGATCTTGGTTACATTTTCGGAGAAGCGGCCACGTAAGTCGTGGTTCCTTATTGGCGAGGTATGTCTCTTCCCAAATCTGCCATGTCCAAATCTACTTGGACAATATGATGTGGTGACGCATCGCCATCCATGACCCAACAATGCGGTGGCGGATCTGCACAAGAGCCCTTTCGTCGGGCTTCGCGTGCTGCGGGATGTGTAAGTGAAACTGGAGAACTGACGTCGCCTTCCAGGAAGAGATCCCTTGGGAACAATGGTATGTGCGTCTTCCTGAAGATTGGCCGCCGCAAAGGCCTCACTACGAACAGGATTATCAACGCTGAGATCCGACAGCCCTCTGACAGAGGTGAGTCGCGGCGCCCGCGCCCCGCACCCAACGCGCGCCACAGCCTGTGTGCTTCTCGTGAGACTCATCTAACCACACCACGACACGCCATCCGCGGGGACGCGGCGGGGGAATGAATGATGACGACGACGTTGATGCTGACGGCGCTTTCAGAGCGACAGAAGTTTAACGCGGACTTGGCGGCGGCGCTGACGAAGAGCCTGGAGACGATGCTCGTGCACTCGTCGTCGGAGAAGGGGCGGGCGGCGGTGCCGCTGATCACGAACGCGTCGAGCATCTCGCCCTTCCCGATCAAGATGGCCGTGAAAGTCGGGGGCGTCGAGGTCGCCTGAGACGGGGCAGCCGGCAGGCTCGCCAGGGGCGCCAGGGCGGGGAAGGACGCAGGACGTGCGTGATTTTTCCTTTTCCTTCTCAGGCGGGCGGGGCTGGGCCTCGGCGTGGAAGAAGCGTAGAGCATAGAAGACTCGAGTGGTGGTGCGTTCCGGGTTCGAGTTCCAGGGGCGGCGGGGGCGTCGGTGTAGGAGTCATCTCAGTGGTCGACGGTGGTTTGGGAGTGGCCGCGAAAGGTGAGTTCCGGGGAACGTGCATGGAAAGTGGGAAGCTGCTCACGTTCTCAAGTTGGACAATGGTACTAGAATGTAGGTTACGTCGCGTCCTTGCCGGACTGCGGGTCCGGATGCGGAACAAGCCTGCGGAGGAGTTGCTGCAATGTATCCGCTGCTGCGCCGCTCTCTCTGCAAGCAAAGCCTTGTCTACTCTTGGAGTTCTTCATTGAGTACAGCTGTGCACAGTTTGAGGGGGAATGAATGAGGTAAGAGGCTATGAGCGGGGACGCAGAGATCTGAAGAGGATCCCGGCGGCATGCCGGCATGGGCAACCCAAGTGCTAAGATCAGTGGACGGTGGCACGGGCGCTAACACGTGTCGAATGGGAAGAGGAAAGGGACGAACGTGCAAGGGACGTCAGTGTAGACGGTCGCAGTAGATTCTGTTTGGGCGCGGGATGGTAAGCAGAGGATTGGATTCGACGTCCTCCACGTCCTTCTCTCAACTCTCATCTGCTCATCGTATATGCGGTACCTTTTCGCCAGCTCTCTAGGTGCCTTTCACCGTCGGCATCCTACGATCCCCCCTCTCCATTGCCTATATTACCGCCTTTCGGGGGCGCCGTTTCTCTTCTCTTCGTCTCCCAAGCACTCACCCGTCCCACGCAGGCCCCTCGCCTAGATATAGCCTTCTAGCGCTCCCCTCCCATCTCGTGATATGCAACCCCCTCACACCCACCGCACCCCCCAACTCACCATAGACATCCACGCAGCAAGCTTACACATCGCGAGGCCCAGCATGGACTCCGGCTACGCCTCCTCCATGGCCAGCTCCCGCGCACCCGCAGAGTGGCAGCTCTCACGCATGTACGAGAACTGGAAGATCGCAGACGCGGCGACGCAACGCCTCCTCGTCGACCTCCGCGCTCTCTCCGAATGCGAAGACCAGCTCCGCGAGGCGACGAAGCGGAGGAACGCGGAGAAGAATGCGAAGCAGTGCGTCCTCTCCATTACCCCCGGGGTGCGCCCTCGTCGCTCACCCCGCCCCCCTCCCTTCAGCTCATCAGGGAAACGCAGGCAGAACAGCTTGTTCGGCGCTTTGCGCAAGAAGTCCTCCACCGTCTTCCCCAACGCATCATCTGCCGCTTCGACATCTGCATCGGCGCAGGTCCCCGACACGGCCCTGCCCAGCGTCGAGGAGCTCCAAGCGCGGCTGACCGAGCTTCAAACCCGAGTACGCACCCTAGCGCACAGAAGCACCACCTCCCTCCGAGTGCAGAGCTGATCTCATGCGTGTCTGTCTGTGTGACTCAGATCGCTGCGACGCAGCCTGCGGCGGAACGGCTCGACGGCTGTTTCGACGAGCTCCGCCGGATACTGGACGACGGCCGCCCTGCCTCTTGGCGCAGCTCAGGGTGAGTGCTTCTCATGCTTCCTACATGTCTTGCTATATCAGGACGTGCGCACTCATCGGCCCTTCCTCGCTTCCGTCTCTGGCTGTACGTGATCCGTTGGTTGTGAACAGCAGCAGCAGTAGCGGCTCTAGCGGCTTCTCGTACGTAGAAACGTACAGGAGGGCGCGGCGGACAGTCGCCACCAGGGATGAGGCGTACGCAGCAGTATGTGTCCGCTGCCAACGCTATCAATGTGCGTGTCATTGATCCGATTTGGCTCGCTGCTTTCCTCCAGAGCAAGTCGACGACGAAAGCGCTGCAGCGCGCCCGCATCGCGATTCAGTCGTCACATTCCCACTATCGGGAGGCGATGAACCTGCTCGACGCCGTCTGCAGCCCGAACAAGAGCCGGTGGGAGGCCTTTGTCGGTGACGAGCAGAGCAGGCAAGAGACCTATCGCGGTACGTACCCATCCCGCCTCCTCCTCGTTTTCTCCATACTATTGTCCTCGGTGCTGACAATGTTCATCGGGTCCTACTTGCAGAGGCGGCAAAGTACGCAGAGAAGGCCCAGATATGCTATAACGAGTGCATCCGCGCACTGCAGCCGCACTGGGACCTCCTCCAGCGGGAAGAGCTCGAGGCGTGCGAAGACCTCAAGGAGGCCGGTCTTCTCCAGGCCCTGCAGCTCTACACCCTCATGTACGGCGGCAAGGTCCTCGCCATGGGCATCACCCGTACGTTCTCCCTCCTCTCTCTCTCCACGCTCCATTGGTGTCACCACCGCTGACTCCCCTCTCCTCCCCTTCCCCTTCGCAGAGCAGGTGCAAATCATGGTCCACAAGCAGGAGGCGGTCTTTCAGCGGCTGACGAGCATCGCGGTGTGGGTGCAGAACTGCACGCGGCACTGCGAGACGGTCGAGCTCGAGACGCGCGCACGGCGGGACGCGGCGCGGCGCGAGCTCGTCGCGCTCTGGGTCCGCGCGGACGAGGACTCGGAGACGTTCAGCCTCGTCGCGCCGGGCGAGCATGCGCACGTCTTCCAGCCGACGTTGCGGTGATGCCGCTTCGGCCCCTCCTCCTCTCTCCCCTCCTCCGGTTCGCTCCATTCATCCTCTTCCCGCTCTGCGCCCCCTTCCTCTCATCTGATCCCCCCACCCATTTTATGTCCCCTCTCTCTCGGTCTTCTGGTTCTGTGTAACGTCGTAGAAGGTAAACCCGGTCGGTCTGAAGGTCTCTGCAGGTATTTCTACTAGTGTATTCTCATCTTCCCCCTCTTATCTCCGTCCATCTCTATCCGCCATCTTGGACCTTTGTATGCTTGGGCCCGTCCTGTCGTTCGTCGTCGATGCCATGCGTCCATCCATACTCTTTCTTTATCAACTTTCGTCCCTCGCCTCTCGTTTCTCACCTCCCAGGCTAGCCTGCCCACATGCATCCCATCTCTACATCTCTACACCCAGCTACCCCTACACACTCGTTTGCACTCTCCTCGTCCTACTGCTCCATTGCTTATTCGCCGCGGTTCTCTTGTCTTAGTCGCCGTGTCTTAGTGTCTAGTGTCTAGTGTATCCTCTCCGCTCGGTGGCCGAGCCGTTGTTGTTGTTTCTGGTCCGTCTTGTACGATACAGGTTGATACAGGTTATAGATAGAGCATGCTGATCTATCAGTGCTATCAGTGCTTGAGCCGTAACGTGTGGATACCATGCCTCCCTAGTAGTTATTCGCTGAAGAGTTCTGAGTTCGAATGTCTGCTTCATCACCGCATCCAATCGACGAGACCACCGCTACTCCGACGTCCACGCACCTCGGAGGTTGCAAGCAAACGAGCGCACATACCTACAAGCTGCCTTTCAACGACGTCCACCCACGACATGTCCCGGTGAAGTCAGGTCATGATATTACACAGCATTAAGTTGGAATTGACGACTGCTCGACACGCCCCCGTCACTGTCAGATCCCCCCGCTCTATGCGCTCCGCACGATGTCCATCTACTCCTGCATCTCCTCGGGCGGCGGCGCGCCCCCGCCGCCCTGCTCCTGGTCCTTCCGCGTCGCCTTCACGACGTCGTCGACGCGGAGCAGCACGCGCGCAGCCTCGATGGCCGTTTTGAGTGTTTGTACCTGCGCGGGTGTTAGCAACGCCAAGGAGCAGATTAGAGAGGGGGGGGAAAGACGAAAGACGGACCTTGACGCTGGCGGACTCGTAGAGGCCGTACTCCTTCATGTCGACGATCTTGCCCGTCTCGCCGTTGATGCCCCATGAGTGCTCGCCGTTGGCGTGTTTTGCCTGCGCGGATATTGAGTATCAGCTTATATGTGCAGCCCACTCGTGCGGAGAAACGTACCCTGAGCTCGGTCAAGACGCGGATCGCGTTCCCTCCGCTGTTCTGGACGAGCGTCCGGGGGATGACCTCCATCGCGTCCGCAACGGCACGGAACGGCCAGCCCTCAACCCCAGTGACGCTGCGCGCCTTCGCGTGCAGGCCGACGGAGATCGCCATCTCCGTCGCACCGCCGCCGGGCGCGAGGGTGGGGTCGAAGAAGACGTTGCGGGCGACGGACATCGCGTCCGCGAGGTTGCGGTCGATCTCGTTCAGGATGTCCTTGGACGGGCCGCGGAGGAGGATCGTGCACGCCTGCGGCTCCTTGCACTCGGTCAGGAACGTGAAGTACTCGTCCCCGATCTTCTCGATGTGGAACAGCCCGCACTTGGTGCCCACGTCCGACTCGCGCAGGTCCTCGACCCGGTTCACGATCGTCGCGCCGACCGCCCGCGCGATGCGGTTGTTGTCCGTCTTGCGCACACGTCGGATCGCGGACACGTTCGCCTTGTACAGGAAGTGTTGTGCGTAATCTGTATGCGGTGTCCATCAGGGTGTTCCAACAAATCAGAGCTAGAGTGGGGGCATATACGAACCTGAAATGCCCTTCTCGGTGATGACGAGGTCGGGCTTGAGCTCGAGGATCTTCTCGACCATACTCCGCACCTGCTCCTCCTCGATCTCCTGTATCCGCGCCCAGTCCGCCTCCTTCGAGATCTCGATGTTCGTCTGCGACTCGCCCTTCTTGTACTCGAGCGGGCAGTCGAGGAGCACAATCCTGGGGTTCACGATCCGGCGGCGCATCTTGGGATGCGTGATGTCCTTGTTGAGCATGATCCCGTCCAGCACCTTGCTCTGCTCGATCTCGCCGCCGGGGATCTTCTCGACGCGCGCGTAGCGCTTGATGTCGACCGTCTTCAGCGCGCCCTCGTCGTGCGCGACGGTCCGGACGGCCTGCAGCGCGAGCTTGCACATGAGGTCCGACCAGCGCATGACGAACTTGGTCCCGATCGACGTCTTGATGAGCGAGAGCATCTGCTCGTCGTCGTTGGTGTCGATGGGGATCGAGATGCGCTTGATGATCTCGAGGGCCTCCTTCAATGCCTTGTTGTACGCCGAGATGATCACGACCGGGTGGATGTCGCGCTCGAGCTGCGCGAGCGACTGTGCCAGGATCTCGCCCGCTGGCGTGCGGTATGCGGGTGAGGAAGGGCGGGGTTACGGGCGCGAGAGGGGACGTACCGAGGATGATGACGCTAGTCGTACCGTCTCCGCACTCCTCGTCCTGCGTCCTGCTCAGCTCGATCATGTTCTTCGCGGCGGGATGCGCGACATCGATTTCGCGAAGAATGGCGTTACCATCGTTCGTTAGGCTGCCAGCATCCGGCACGTTCAGACGAGGACGAGCATTTTGAATAGGGTCAATTGTACGCACAGGATACCGCCCATCGGGTCCAAAATCATCTTGAGCATGGCCTTGGGGCCGAGACATGTCCTGATCACATCCGCTACGGTCTATGCAGTACGTTTGAGCTCCTGGAGACATAACCTCGTAGACCGACCAGCGCACCTTGGCAGCAGTAATATTCGAGATCTGAGCTTTTCGGCCTGATTGCCTTTCAGGCGCGGTGTCTATGCATTCTCGTGAGCATCATTCAGTCATTGAGTTCGAGCAACGTACTCATCACGAACACCGGTGTCTGTCCGCCTGCCTGCATGATTACGGGATGTATAGGGGAGGATGTGAGGCGACTGGACGGATTGAACGCGAGGCAAGCACTTCGAAGACTCGAGACTTCCTCCCAAGTTGGGCGTCTATTATGCGCTTTCTTTCTTTGGGTGCATGCTGAAGTAAGCATTTAAACGCCCCCCCTCCCTCCTTGCTCGAAGAGCAAGGCTCTCATCCGCCTCACACATCATGCATGAACACCAAAATCATGCGCCATGCCATGCCTCAGCAATGTAATCCTAACCCACAATGTATGAAAGCCGTGCATGCTAGACAGTCAGGTGAACGAATGAAACTTCAAGAATCAATTCGAGCAAGGGTACGTAGGTTCCGCCGTAGTTCGAAATGCTGGTACTGATAGGACGTAGGCATCTGTGAACGGTAGGCGTCTGTGGTACTACGTCACTGGAGAAAAGGCGACGCGTAGTACCAAGTAGTAGGTGAGAATTTCTGGTATAGAGCGGAACGTTAATCAAGCGTAGACGCCATGAAACGGACGATTGCCATCATGCGCAATGCAGCCCGAGCCGTTGGTCGACATCGGCAGACAGTACGGCAACCGCGCTCGTTCCCTATCAACCATTGTGCGTATCGACGTAAGAGCCAGGGCGGACTGGGTTTATTCCTGGCGTACATCTGAGGAGAACGGGGCGTCAGCGTAGAAGCGTCGTACATGTCACGACGTACTCACGTCCATCAATTCATTCAAGAGAACACCGAGGCAATATACATCCCAAGAGTACGGATCAAAGTGAGTCAACCCGTTCGGTGGACGCGTCTGGGTTTCTGGCAACGTAATCGCAGGCTGAGATCCCGGCCCTCGTGTGAACTGCCGCGATGTGTTGAAGTCGTAGATGTACACTCTTCCGGGCGGAAGTGTGGCACGGTAAGGCACTGGAGAAGGAGGTGTTCCGCCGACATTGCCGAAACAGAGATCCTACATAGCATGAATTCGCGTCAGATAATGTGGCACGTTGGGTCGACGAGAAGGAACGTGCCATATGCACGATATGGTGCATGTGGAGAAAATCAACACCCTAGAATTGTAAGCTGTAGCATCAATGGGTGAACTAAGTCATGGAACGAACCTCTATGAGCTGGTAAAATATCTCAGCTAGCTCACTGAGAGATTTGTATCGCCAGCCCAAGAGCATGTCATCTATCAGGGGCATGATGAGGATAGGGTGGCCGTTGCGGATAAGCTCGCTTGGGATAGTATGATTGCGCGGTGAGCTGATATGGGCTAGAAGTCGTTCGTAGATCTCAAGCTCTTCGTCCTCAAGGTCCAGCACCTTGACGGCATAGTCATGATCTGCCCCGCTGTGCCACGCAAGCGTTCGGAAGACCACTCCCTGAGTTGAAAAGACGATCTCAGTCGACATGTCTTTGTGTTGAAGAGCAATTCATACCGGTTTCACGGACCAGTGCAAAACGATCCCTCGCCGGACCAGTTCGGGATGGCTAAGAAGGCGATCGGGGACCCCACCGTAATGGATCGAGCCGTCTTCATGTCTCCCATACCATGGAGGATTGTCACTGGCCTCGGAAACGCTCTCGAGATTCTTCATAGTTGTAAGTGTAACAGTAGTCTCCCGTAGGTAGACGACCGATGTGCTCTATTGAGTGAGGGGAGGAAGGTGTAACAGTAGTGTACGTTGTCCGACGTGGCGGTCAAGGTCGCCGCGGTATAGTGCTTACGTCATCACTGCGTCTCTTACCGATCGAGCCTTCCAGGCGTTTGCATAGGTTTGCATCCCTTGCTCTTCGAGTGAGGCTCTCACCCACTGTGCCTGAACACCAATTGCAATCCTGCGCATGTAATATCTTGGTAATCTAACCTTAACCCACGATGCATAGAACTAGTGCATGCCAGACGATCAGATGAACGCATCAAGCTTCAAAAAAAAAGGGTTCAATACGAGCAAGGGTACAGTAGGTTCGCCCGTAGACGGCGCCTTTCGAGTTCGAAATGCTGGTATTGATAGGACATAGGCGTCTGTGGTTCTCTTTCACCGGCACCGGACTCTGGACAAAAGGCGACGCGTACGCCGTAGTATGAGGTACCTTGCCGCACTCATGCGCGCCTTCGTACGTCCATCCCATTTGTCCTTCGGCCCCTTTCTCCAAACCTGCTCTCGGACGAAAGCTACTGTATGATCGTCTTCGCGGCCGCGCGACGGATTAGGCGACCCTGGCCGCATCCGGTGGACGTGCATATGGCATTCGGAACGTTCTACTTCTGCGTCGTCGCCCTTCATATATGTGGAGGCCAGGGACTCGTGCCCTCTCTCATTCAGACGAGGATCGGGCCAGACGTAAAGCTTCCAAAGAGATACCGATGGCATAGGAAGCATCGGAGGACCTTGGAGGATCTTGCATACAATGATAGTGAGTCGCTCACTGAAAGGTGGAGCAGACGGCCCGTTTTCGGACGCTGTATACTGAGTTTGTAAAATCTATGTTGATCTGCGGCCTTGCGAAAGATCAGATGGTCATAGTAATCTCGCTGTGCGGAGAGTGATACGAAGGTCGTGTGAGGCGCATTCACAGCCCCAAACGGCGGTGAATGTCCAATGAGTCTGATCTACCCTCCCATCGATAACATTTGCCAAAGGTCAACTCTCACTAGATTCCCCTTGTCGCCCTGTAATGGCATTAGTACCCCTGCACGGTGGATACACCATATCGGCCACTCACTCGAGATAAAAGCTCGGCTTGCCTTGCCTTTTTCCCGACGCGTCCTCCGTTCAGATTCGCATCAAGAGGACACCTCTTGCAGACGTAGCTCAAGTAGAACAACTACTCGTGAGTCAACCTTCTTCGTATCTGAGGATATCGTCGGGATTTCCGCTCATGATGCGCATTGATAGCTTACAAGAATTGCGAGCAGCGTCCTTCATGGCCCGCGACCAGTTCGTACTATCTGGCCTGAACGTGCTCCTCGAGACACTACCCGACCTCGACCAACGATTCTTCGAGACTTCTATGGATCTTATCAACCATTCCTTCTCCCTCGAAGATGGTTCAAAGATCAATTTCTCGAAAACAGGCTTCACTGGATCTGGGCGCAGGAATATCTCCTACACCATCACACTCAGTCAGCCAACTAGTCCTCGGCAGTTGCTCAATATCTACGTCTTCAACCCCTCCGATATCGATCCTTCCGTGAACATGAGGGGAGTTAGGAGTGCCATTGAGTACTTCATGTCCACGGGCAGTGCGATCCAGAGCCGCGACGTAGATGTGGGCACCCCGCAGGATGCGTAGAGTCTCAGATCTAGAGTCTGTGAGTCCTCTCGACGTGATCCTGCATACGCCACTAGTTGCTTACCCATCCGAATTGGCAGCGCACCCTTCCCTTACCCGAAGGGTGCGAACGACACGTCGATCATCTGATGAACCAAGGCGGTCTTGTCGACGGCTCTAGGCTCGAGGGGTGGTATGGACATAGTCCAGACTCCTGCGTGGAAGGCTGCGCATCCGAGTAGTCCAAGCCAATTGTGTCCGTAACTCTGTATGAACATGTAAGAATCCTGCTAAGAGAGAGCGCCGCATACATGAAGGCGAGATATTGTATTTATGGGAAACTAGGGGGTTCGTCGGAAAATAGATAGGACTCTCTGGTATAGAGTGGCGCATGAATCAAGTGTAGACAGCATGAAACGGACGATCGACATTATGCATAACGCAGTCCGAGCCGTTGGTCGACATCGGCAGACAGTACGGCAACCGCGCTCGTTCCCTATCAGCCATTGTGCGTATCGACGTAAGAGCCAGGGCGGACTGGGCTTATCCTCGGCATACATCTGAGGAGAACGGGGCGTCAGCGCAGAAGCGTTGTACATGTCACGACGTACTCACGTCCATTAATCCATTCAAGAGAACACCGAGGCAATATACATCCCAAGAGTACGGATCAAAGTGTGTCAACCCGTTCGGTGGACGGATCTGGGTTTCTGGCAACGTAATCGCAGGCTGAGAACCCGGCCCTCGTGTGAACTGCCGCGATGTGTTGAAGTCGTAGATGTAGACTCTTCCGGGCGGAAGTGTGGCACGGTAAGGCACTGGAGAAGGAGGTGTTCCGCCGACATTGCCAAAACAGAGATCCTACATAGCATGAATTCACGTCAGATAATGTGGCACGTTGGGTCGACGAGAAGGAACGTGCCATATGCACGATATGGTGCGTGTGGAGAAAATAAACACCCTAGAATCGTAAGCTGTAGCTACAATGGGTGAACTAAGTCATGGAACGAACCTCTACGAGCTGATACAATATCTCAGCCAGCTTACTGAAAGATTCGCACCGCCGGCCAAAGAGCATTGAATGGATGTCATATATCAGGGGCATGATGAGAATAGGGTGGCCGTTGCGGATAAGCTCGCTTGGGATAGTATGATTGCGCGGTGAGCTGATATGGTCTAGAAGTCGTTCGTAGATCTCAAGCTCTTCGTCCTCAAGGTCCAGCACCTTGACGACATAGTCATAATCTGCCCCACTGTGTTCCGCAAGCGTTCGGAAGACCACTCCCTAGGTTGAAAAGATGATCTCAGTCGACACATCTTTGTGTTGAAGAGCAATTCATACCGGTTTCAAGGCATCGTGCAAAACGATCCCTCGCCGGACCAGTTCGGGATGGCTAAGAAGGCGGTTGGGGACGCCACTGTAATGGATCGAGCCGTCTTCATGTCTCCCATACCATGGAGGATTGTCACTGGCCTCGGAAACGATCTCGAGATTCTTCATAGTTGTAGGTGTAACAGTAAGTAGTGTGCGTTGTCCGACGTGGCGGTCAAGGTCGCCGCGGTATGGTGCTTACGTCATCACTGTGTCTCTTAGCGATCGAGCGCCAATTCAAGCTGTACCAGTAAGTCTCACTCGCACTATCACAGTTCCAGGCGTTTGCATCCCTTGCTCTTCGAGCGAGGCTTCCACCCACTGTGCCTGAACACCAAAATCCTGCGCCATGTAATATCTTAGTAATCTAATTTTTACCCACGATGCATAAAACTAGTGCATGTCAGACGATCAGATGAACGCATCAAGCTTCAATTCGAGCAATGGTAGGTTCGGCCGTAGACGGCGCCTTCCGAGTCTCAAGTGCAACGATCCCACAGGCCACCTGCAGGCATATACCAAAACATCTTATCCATAGCTCGCTCACAAATTTCCAACACATCACGATATCGACGGTCGGTGGACTGGATGCACCTGTTGGCCATCTGAAATGCCTAGGTTTGCTGCAAATCTTGGCCCGCTCCGAGTCGGTCCTCGAGTCGGACCTGCTAGTCTGGTCATATCAGGTTAGAACGGAAAAGCCAAGGGTCTTGTCCCCGCTATTCCTACCGTTCTGCGCGGTCCACGGTACGCCCGTCGGTAATGATATTAATGATGATATCCAATTGCAAGAGATGATGACCGCGATCCGGCACCCGACATCCACGCAGACCGAAGCTTGAGGCACCAATGTCAGCGGTGCGAGAACGCCGTCGGTGCTTCGCGGGTTCTCCGCGTCTTAGACTACTTTCCTACTGGACCCGCGACACTCAGCGGTAGATTACTGTTATTTAACATGTCAGTACTCCATGATTCTAGCCTGATCGACACGGTGAATTTGTCGTCTGCAGAATGAGACTTCATCACCGCAGGTAGTGTCTTCTCAACTGGGCGGCTCATTACGGTGTTCGGTGCTGTCTGTAGACGACGATAGAATGTACTAAAACCGGTGCGACGAGAATAGACGGCCAGATCCTAGACTTCGAAAATCGCCAAGAAATCATAGCGTATTCGGGAAGTCAGCTCTTCGTAGGCGTTATGAGTTGTGCGAGGATTCTATTCGACCGGTCCGTGGTTCCATGCTAGACCGTCACAAGGAGGGCTCATGTATCACCACACTGCACGCTGAGGTCATGCAGTAGACGACCCGCAATTAAGCCTATCGCGTCCAAGAAGCTAGGAAAACGAGGCGACTACAGCGGTCACACAAGATTAGAAGACGCGCGTCCTAGCGCACTTCGTTTGAGTTCCTGCGGTCTGAGCGGCAGAGATCCGGCCACAAGGCCACTTGCTAGCGAACGAACATCTCCGCCGTGATTGACAGGGAGGTGAGCGGCATTAGTGTTGCGAATTTGACGGAGAAAGTGAGCTCGGGTAGTGACGCAGCTGGCGTTGAGTAGGATTTAATGAAGATGGTTGTGCCGGTAGCGAGGACGAAGGCGGAGACGCCCAGAGGCAGCGCCGGCGAGATCGCAGGGGGAGATCTGGACGTCGATCGGAGAGGACGATGAGCCGAAAAAGGGCAAATGACTGCCATATGGGGGGCATGGGGGAAAGGGAGGAGAAAAAGAGGACGTTCTCACAAACGTCAGGCATTGGTCGCCGAATCTTCAATCTATCGCTCAGCCTGTCAGCGACCGCCCTTGGCCATGGCCATCTCCTGGCCGCCGCCTTAATTCTGCCATGCTCCCCGGCCCTCTGCCCTTCCCTTTCCTCCACCCATCATCTCCTCGCTAGTCCAACTCGCGTCTCTCGCCCTTCCCCTCGCTCTCCGGAGCGGCCGCGATGAGCAATGGCCAGTGCTAACGACACCATCGGTGCCATCCTCGTCGGCGCCCTCGTCTCTGCGGTGTATGTCTCCTAAGCCAAGCCAAGCTCATCTATCAGCGTCCTCATTTCCTCCACTAGGCTTTCGGGGACCGTTACCACCCAGGCCTTCATCTACTTCAGGCTGTATGGAAGCGATGATTACAAGAGGAACACTCTCATGGTGAGTAGTGCATCTACTCCACGATTCGCTTGAGGGTACTAACAGAAAGCAGGTATCTCTGCTTTGGTTCGTAAACCTTCGCTTGCGGTCCGAATATGCGATTGAGCTCTTAACAGGGCTCTGGATGCTCTACACTCATCCATGGCTTTCGCGTCTACATGGATCTATCTCATCCGGCATTGGGGCGATTCCACTGTCTACGATTATATACCTTGGTGAGTCCCATCGATCCCAGTACGCGCTTTCACAACGTGCTTACCTTGACTTGCCATTAGGACGATAGCAGTATGTAAACCTCTATACTCCCAGCGACGTTCGAACTCGAACTGACGGCACTATTTATCAACTAGTTGACAGTTGCTCTCACCGTGAGTGCCTAGCCATATGCCCCACATGCACGCGCTTACGTTCGAGCCTAGGCTATCGTGACATTGATATCTCATTGGTGAGACAATTGTCGCCCGTACCTTTCCTTGGCTGATCCCAGTGAAGCTTTTTCGCCCATCGTGTCTACGTCTGTACGTGGGATCACATAACACCCGATGCGTATTGCGTAGCTGACGTATTGATCCGCATAGTGAGCGGTTTCTCATGGTGGTTGACTGTGCCCATTGTGAGTTGCGCGCCGGCCGCCGTCACAGCGACCTTGTGACCGCGTTTGTTAATGCCTATACTCTTAGCTTGTGCTTGCCGGTGGCAGACTGGGTACGGTTTTGACTTCCTGTATATCGCATCGAGGGGATTGCTGATTCGCAGAACAGTCTCAGCATTGGTGTCAACATCCGAGATGTGAGGCTTCCCCCGAGTACGTAGGTACGACTGATCGCTGATTGGTCGCGCAGGATGACCTTGCAGAGTTATGAGGCGTTTGTCGATCGAGTCGGCGTATGTCTATCCCTTTGTGCTCGAAATGGGCCGTGCTGATCTTTTCACCGCAGTGGGTCTTCACTATGGGCCTTTCCTTGTCCACAGCGGTGGACGTACTAATCACCCTCTCATTAATCACCCTCCTGCAACGAAGTCGGACCGGGTTCTCTACGTTGTGCGCATGTTGCGCTGTCATCGCCAACTCGCAACATGACTAACCATGCGGAAACCCAGAACGGACCACCTAATTGACACAGTAACCCTATACACGGTTGAGACCGGTTTAGTTACAAGGTACGTTGCCAATTATCAGCAGGCTTTCTGTTCGTCCGTATTGATCGGAGGTCTCCTTGGCAGTATTACTACCGCAGTGTCCTTGGTTTGTGTGAGTACAGCTAATCAGAGTCTCGTCATGGGCCCTCTTACCCTCTTCTACATCATCACGCGGGTACATACTAACATCGGATCGTAGTGGCTTGTGATGCCCCGCAACCTGATCTTCCTCGCCCTGCACTTCTCAATATCAAAACGTAGGGCTTCCTTTCGATATGACATCATAGCATGTACTCACAGTATCTGGCCTGATGGACAGTATATGCGACATCTACACTAGCTACGTACGTCCTATCTATTCCCGTACTCGTGATGAACCTTCCGGTCTAATCAGTCTCCGCCTTAATAGGCTGAACGCTCGAAAATCACTGCGACGTCGGACGAACAAGCTGGACGACCATGTCCTTCCCGTCATTTCTTCGCTACATGATCTCCAGAGTCATACCCAACGCGATCCAGATAGTCATTCGGTGAGCACCCATTGTGATATACCTCCGCGAAGCCGCGCCCAACGTCTGACGTTCAACGCACATCTAGGGCACGGAAGTAAAACCCGCCGATGCTGCTAGTACTCCTCGAATACGAGTGAGACCATGTCCATCTTACTCGCCGCTTGCAGCTATGCTAACAGCACTGCCCCGCCTTGTGCAGATTACACGGATCGAGAGCTTGAAGACGGACCAAAATGATAGTAGTAGTCCAGAGTCGAGACGTCGGGATGATGATCGACATCGTTGGCGTTCGACAGAAGAAGAGCCGCTTCCCCCTGTGTAGGTTTGGACATTGCCTTGTGCCGATACGCTCGTTTTGCTGGTAGCCACACATCTGTACTTTTAGCCTGCATATACACGTCCCACACTTACTCTCAGAGACTCTTAGCAATGCACCCTGGTCTACTTCTTGTTCTTGATATGACACGTCTCAAGGGTAGCTTGGCCTCCTTGTTGGATATGGGCCATGCGGCCAACTGCACTGGCCAGTGGCAACCCAGAAGTCGCGAAAGTCACAGAGACGCGTATCAGTCGCGACTAGTCACAGGAGGGTCACGCGTTATGTAACGCGCTTCACCTCCACGGAACGGTCACCCTCAGTCACGTTCAGTCACGTCGACGCGCCTCTCGTGTGGCTAGCGGAAGCTTGATCGCCGACTTCATCGTGGACGTCTACTACGACCATCCCCTTCTCTGGCTGACTTGCCCTATTACGTTGGAGTTGGCAAAATGGACGAAAACCCTCGCCCAACCAAGAGACAGCGCATACAGCCAGAGCCGACGCTTTCTGCTGTTACCGACGACGGGGGATGGTCCTCCGACCTCACCAGCTTACCGTCTAGCAGCGACCCTGCACTACGAGCACATGGATCATCCTTCTCATCTTCCCCCCTCAAACCGCTATCGCAACCTCAATCTCAATCTGAACCAGAACCTGAACTAAGGCCACTGCCCCCCTCGGTCTTGCTCGTCAACCTCCCCGCGCTCTTGGCGCATCCGCCGAACCACAAGAATTACGTGCATTCACTCGTGCTTAGCCTAACTGCACTGCGGAAATGTCTGGCGCTGCCAGCGCTGTCGCCGGACATCGAGTGTCGCGCGTGGACGGGGCTGGCGGAGCTCGGGATGAGGGTGATCGCTGGGGGATTCAGCCAGAGCGAGGAGCATGTGTGGGCGAAGGGCATCGAGTCTGAGGTGCGTCTTCCAGCGGAAATGAGTGATATGGCGAGGTGTCCTCATATATGCGTTGCGAACATCAGGTGGAGAAAGCCCTTAGTCGAGGGGTGAGTGTATGCTCTATCTGTGTGCTTTGTGGGTCCGCTTAACACTGAATCTGTTGTAGTCCATCATAGCACAGAAGGTAACGTCAGCACCGTGCATACATCCGTATAGTATGTGCTGATAAGGCATACAGCACCCCTCCCTTCGCGCATACAAGCATCAGCTAGCCCTCCTACAAGCTCAGCTTTCGCAATGGCAGCGCAAGACCAAGTTCGCTCGGAACCAGATTCGCAACCTCATTTCTTCTCTCATGCCGGCCGATCCGCCGCATGTCCTCTATTCGGCCCAGCTTGCACTCATTTCTCTCCTCATCGCACCTGCCGCTGCACCGAAGACTGCGGCCAATAGCTTTACCCCTACCGACAAAGCTCAGAATCACTCTCGGCCTGCGTCTCCACAACCAGCTCCGCAAGACGTGCATGCGGCGCTCGCAGTTGTTCAGGAGCTCGAGGACCGTGCCGTAGCGCAGAAGCACAACCAAATCGCCATTCTCGCGCGCGTTCTGCGCACGCGGATCCTCGTCGCTGCGGGCATGTGGTCCGACGTGCGCGACGCGTTGCAAAGGGCGGAAGCTGCGCTCGGGCTCTCTTATGAAGCGGCGACCACGCCTAAGCCTCGCAAGCCGCCCGCTTCGCAGGGCAAGGGTCCGAATCAGGCTCAGACTCAACAGCAGCAGCAGCCTGCACCAGAGCAGACATTCATCATGTTCGAAGATGGATTTGAGGCGGCGATGGCCGTGCATCTGCTCATGCTCTCGATCGTATACCACACTCATGGTGGCGAGGCTGCAGAGGTGTCTCCGAGATTATCGCATCTCCATGCCTTGCTTGACTCGGAGGTCCTGGACAAGTTCCCGGACGGACATGTCGAAGTAAGCAGACACCCGCTTTCCCGGCGTGGCGAAGGCTAATTATATGTTTTCCGATAGGTCGTACTTCCGACCGGGCCATCGCTCGTCGTGCAAGTGACACATCCTCGGATTCTGTTTTTGCTTGCGTTTCTCGTCAGCAGTGCATCGAAACGCGATGCTGTCGGACGAAAGCCGAAGCGGAAGGTTTTCGCCTCCGAGGGCCTCACTATATGGGACACGGAGGCCGTCAGAGAGATCTCATGTAGGTGTTTGTTTCGTCATGTACCGGGGAAAAGTTTACCCAGCGGCTCGTGCACAGTTTGTACATGGGCGAGTGCCGGTGATGTGCAGGAGGTCGAGGAACGCCTGGCTAGAATCAAAGCCGATCTCCTTTCGGAACTCACCGCGGTACTTATGATTTTCTACTCTCTCGACCCATACGGTGACGCTCACACATCAAGTCAGGTATCCATCATGCGTAGTGAATTTGACATAGCAGAACAGGCACGTCCGCCACAACATGTCATATTGAGGACGCCGCTGACAAAGATTCCGAACAGAACCTCAACAACCTCATCGCGCATACGCGCACGTATGACATATTCCCTCTCTTCGCTGCGCGTATCGCGCTCCACCACGGCCATCTAGCGCATGCCCTCATGAAACCCGCGCGAGCGCTCCGATGCTACCGCGCCGCCGCCTATCATGCCGAGCGCGGAAGCTTCGTTCACGTCGCTGCTTCAGCAGGCGAGGTTGCGTTATGCGTCGGGGTGCAACGGCGGAGGGCGAGTATGGGCGACGCGTGGATGCAAGGATTGTCCGAGTCGGATGATCCGTGGCCGGAGGATGAGGACGTGGAGGTGCATATGGAACGGGGTCTGGAGGTCGTAAAGATGTGTCGAGGCATGGGCGGTTCGCTCGAGGCAGTCGCTCAGGTCCTAGAAGCGTGCTTCACTGACGAGATTCTAAAGGCGAAGTGAGTGATCGCTTCTGTGCACCCGCAATACAATGCGGCTGACGCTGGGCTTCTCCTTTCCTAGACAGCATCTCAAGCACGCGCTAGAACTCGCGACGAAGGCGCAGGACAACCATCTTCGTGCCCTCGTCCTCGCTCTCATCGCGGCGCACTACCTCCACACCGCCGGCGAGCATGCACGCACAATGCTCGTCACATGCGAGCAGCTGGCTGCAGGACTTGGCGCTCCGTCCAACAAGGGGACAACAGGCTCTGGGCCCCCAGGAACGCAGAGCACCAGCGTCATGGTAGGGAACGCGCCTCTCGGGCTGTGGGTGGGCGAGCGCTTCATGGGTAAGTCGGCCGTTGTTCATACCCGGCGCGTGTGTATTGAACGGCGACTTCTCTGTCTACCGCAGAACTGTTCAAACGCGCGGGTAAGGAGGCCCGCGTGCAGAAACAGACGATCGTCAACGCCCAGCTGTCGAAGGCGGTCTCGGATCTTGCGCGAAGAGGCCTTTCTGCGGACTCGCATCGTTCCACATCATGACCACCGCGGTAAGATGTGAAAGACGGACGTTTCCCTTCAACGTCGCCCGCTTCCTGGGCACTAGTGGGAGCGTTCTTTTGGGTCCGATCTCGCTGCGTTTCCAAATTGTTGTCTCGCTTTCTTGTCGCGTTTTGTTCTTGCTCTGATGATATGCTACATACCTCATACACCCATTGGGGTGGGATTCCGTTGGACGCGGACATGTACTTAGATATGTATCCCTAGTTTTCTTGTGCAGCCGAGTGTCTTGGGAAAGCGTGCGTAGGACGAGAGACATCGAGAGACACGTCGTGTGTCAACATAACAATCGGTGAAGTGTCCGTCCTAAAAACTACCCGTGTTCCAGCACGGTTAACTTCTCAATGGAGGACAACGTCTGGTTGAGTATTTGCGAGTTATACAAGATGCTCAAAGTTTATATGGCTTGACATCGTTGGATTAGGCCCGTCCACTTGTTAGCTCAGGCCATTCACAAGGGAAACAGCCATTGAACGTGCGGAGGCGACCGGGAAGCTGGTCGCCTTTGGAAGATTGTTTATTAGCAATGTGAATTGCGATGGACTGATGCCTGACCCTTGGCGATGTGTCTCTGTCGTGGTCTCAGGCTTACTAAGATGTTACCACAGACTCACGGTAGTCCTCTGCAGGATGTTCGAGGCCCTTGCGCCTCACAGTCTGATATGGATGCTGCCCCATGGGTATGATAGCGCAGTACCGTGGCTATGGAATCTAGAACTGGGTGGACGATCATTGTTCGCTGAAGCTCACCTCGGACCTCTTGAGAAGTGTTTGATCGAGATGGCCTACGTTGTCGAGGTTTGCTGGAGATTTGCGAAGTGGTCAACATCAGGCTACCAGACCATGATGCGGGATGGCGTCGTCACACCATCCGCAGATGTGGGAAGGATGACCTGTCCAGCGAAGACTTTGAGGTCCACCGTGCATGGTCTGAACCACAGGCTCAGGAGTCAGCTGAGGTTCGGAGTTGAATGACAGGGCGTCTAACGCGTAAAGGCCTGCATCTCCGAGTCCAGTCCGCGGCGGTATTTCCTAGCAGTGTACGTACAACTGGTCCGGACTCTTTCTTGGACCAACGCTAATTATTTCGCGCAGCTCTGTGTCCCATGCGAGCTAGTATGACCAAATGACAGTGTTCGGCCACAGTACTTACATCATATAGCAACCTCTCTATGTCGCTGGACCCGCCCCCGGAGCGACCGTCCTATGATTATAATGGGAGCGTAGTCGGCATTTTGGCGTAGAGTGATATGACGAGCTAGCACCGAGTCAAGTGTCCAGATGCTGGTGAGTCCCAGTGGTCGTGGCAGTGGTAGTTGTAAGTGGAACTCGACATGGACGACATCGATCTGCTGATATGCTGTGTTTCCTAGGTCTCGGTTCCTGGATTATGGCACCCTCCGCTCCGGGTCGGAAGTTAGGAGAAGCATGCCCACCGATCCCTGATGTCTGCACCCCGTGCGCAGTGGAAGCCACCAGGTTTCGGCGCGGTTGCTACAATTCTGGTAACGATCTACAAGTTCTCGGCTTCACGCCTCGTCACCTAGTGTTCTCCATTCAGATATGCTGCGGCGTCAATGAGTTGCTGTATCTCGTACACTCCGTTTACGAGGCTGCAAGAACCAAACTTGTCCGCAGCTTCCCCTCGCTCTAGATCCGTCCCACAGCCTAGGCGCATGCGGTTGCAGAAGATCGGACAACCTGGAGGGTTCTGTCGCCTCTTTAAATCGTTCACGAGCGGCTTAATGTCCGGTCGCATCTCATGTTCAATGGCCGGCAACGGGTCGTCCGCAACCTCTCTTCCCGAAAATATCGGGCTTACCGGGTCAGTACGCCGTACGTACGCCGACAGCTTGCTCGATCGGCGTCTAGCGATTAATCACCACTTTGCCCAGCTTACGCTCAGCCTCGTCACCGTGTTGTTGCGACCGCAGAGATATTCTGGATCACAGTGTCCACACGAGGCCTAGCAAATTGGATATCAAGAAATGAAGCAGACTCCCGCGACCCGAGAACCATCCTGATCCGGGTATTTGTGTGCCTTGCGGTCGGATGGGGTGAAGAGCCAGTCTGGTGAGCAAACTATGGCGTACTGAGTAACTGAACGTCGGTCATACGGGCCATCCGACCCTATGCGAGTCTCCCGCGCGAGTCCATGGAAGGAGATGTCCTCGCGTTGATGTGGCGCACCATGTCCCGAAAGAGTATTCTCCGTTGTGGATCGGACGTTGACATCAGCCTCCTAGTTCTGCCGAGGGGAATGCCTTCCGTGCGAGTGTGCGAAGGCGGGCCCGGCTTCTCGCATTTTATGCGACTGCAGGCTCCGCTTCATTTGTGTGCCATATATGTGCGCACGGTTGATATCTCACGCACCAAGCAGTGGCGGGCGGATGGTAGCGAAGGTGTGTCCTGTCCTCGTCAAACCACCGCTGGTGCACGCGGGTAGAGAAGGGCACCTCCCTCTTACCGCGAGGCGTCCCGTACTACCCCTTATATTTCGCTGTTGTCGTTGTCCTAGGGCTTGCTACCACCCACCCCCACACTCCCTACATGAGTAAGCCTCTCCACCAGCTACTTAACGAAGCAGCGCTAACACAGCTCTCTACTACGTGTCTGTCAACCGAATAGATAGTGCACCCCCCTCTCCGGCCATGCGTCGTGTTCTGAATTCTCCTGACATTTTGCACAACATCTGTGAGCAGGCTTATGAAGGCGGGTACGACGCGGATTGCAGAACAACGGTTGCCGCGCTCAATGCGACTTGTCGTGCCATTCATCGTGTCGCTGTTAAGGTTCTGTGGAGTCGACTCTTCAGCCTACGGCCACTAGTCAAGTGCATGCCGGCAGACCTCTGGACCGAGAACGTCGAGGACGGGAGCGATCTCCGCAGTACCATAGTAAGCGTTTGAGCCAAAACGTTGAGCAGCTCGTTGATATATAAGCTGCAGTCCTTGACGCGACCTCCGGACGCCTCGGAATGGGATCGCTTCCAAGCTAACGCTGCGCTTGTCACGTCGTTCAGGAGATTCGGCCTGGCGCCGGATATCGATGAGGACACCTACCGCACCCTCTGTCTCTACCATCCTGGATCGCGCCCTCTTCTTCCGAACCTCCGAGAGCTCATCTGGGAGGAACCCGATGCGGACGTCTTCGAATACGGATACCAACTTCTCGGCCTCAAGCTGACGACATTGCACCTTGGGCAACCTCCAAGCGACAGCCTCCTGCTACCCATCCTTCGGTCGTTACACATGAAGTGTCCGAAGCTGGCCCACCTATCAGTCCAGTGTCGCTCCAGCATAGGACCCGTCGATCCCGTCGTTTCACATTCGATATCCCAGTTGGACCATTTGGAGACGGTGGATATGGCGCTCCCGTTGTTTGAAGATGCGTTAATCCATCTCGCGACTCTTCCAGGGCTCTCGGTAGCGAAGGTATTTATCCCACGAGTTCCCTCCGTCCACGACCACCTCCTTTCCCTGGATCAGCCCATCTTCCCCTCTTTATCCGTTCTACAGCTAAGCGCAATTGGGCTGGAGGAGTCATTCATCCACCTAATGCGCCTCACGGCCTCAACGCAACTGACCGAAGTCCGTTTATGCACCGCTCACGATCCGCCGGCACCATTGCTTCGCGAATTCTTGGATATTCTCAGCAGCGGCCCTAGCAAGGACATCCTATCTGCAGTCTCCATATTCTCGCCCCTCCCATCAAGCATACCTCTCATGCTATCCTTGAGCGCACTGCCGCCCCTGGATCGCCCTGAGTGCTTCCTGGACGCATCCGTCCTCGAACCGCTCTTCTCGTGCCCGGAACTTGCCGAGCTCGAGCTCAACTCCTTCTTCATCAAGCTCGACGACGAGCTCATCCGTCTGCTGGCCACCGCCTTTCCAAGGTTACAGTCGTTACGCCTCATGCCCCCGTACAACGCGGGCCGGCTCTCGGAGGTAACCCTGGAGGGCCTGCTGCCACTGTTCAGACACTGCCCCGACCTTACGCACCTCGCCGTGCCCGTCAACGCGTCCGCGCCGCCGCGCGCGCTGGACGACACGATGCACTCGTCCGAGCTTCTCACGCTCGAGGTCGCCGACTCCTCGATTGGATTCCCGGACGAGGTCGCCGCGTTCCTCTCCGCGCACTGCACCCATCCGTCATTCAGCATACTCTCCGCCCAGGTACATGAAGGCGACCGCGACCCAGAACACATGCGGTTACGGGAGCTTCACAGCGCTATGTGGGATCAGGTCACCCGCATGATCCGTCTGTTCGTCCGCGTTCGCAGCCAAGAGCGAAACGGAAGGACTGGAAAGGCTCCGGAGAGGTGAGGCCTAGCTTCAGCACCTCCCTCGTCGCTACGCCTTCGACATGTATATATGTATAGTGCTCCGAACGGTACGGCGTGACTTCTTTCGCATGCCCTTTGATAGCTTTCTGTACATAGCTCTTCCGGCGTACTTACCGGTGATGTATTCCGACCATCCTGGACATTCCACCCCTTTGACCCGATACATTTGATGGTGCCTCCAGGAACCGGTCCCATTAGGACAAAGGCAGGGGATTTCACCTCAATTTGCTGACGGGCAAGGCTCGAATTCGAGCAGCTGTCCGATACTCCGAAGCGAACCCAGATTTAGGGTTCAAGATTACCGTGAAGTCACAGGCGCAAATGGTGATCCATGGCGTGCAAATCGTGTGAGGATAGTTTCTCCGCTGGGAATCTTTCCGAGAATCCGTTGGTCGTTCGATACAGCAAGCAGATAGATTACCGCGGTCAGGGAAGGGCCGCTCCGTACATAAACTAATGACTCTAATTGTACAGACAGACGAAGTGCAGAGATCGATGAACATAGCAGCGACGACAAGGGACAGGAACGGGAAGACAATTAGGTCTTCCGTCTCTTCGTTTGCCGCTTCGTCGACGCGGCGGCAGTTGCTGTGCTCGCGGGTGTTGATGAGCGAGACGCCTTGTCCTTCTCGGCCTCCTGGATCTGCTCGATGCCTCGCTTCTGTGGACGACACATGAGCATCGCCTGCGCAAACACAATGTAAGAGATCCGCGTACCTTCCCCTTCGTTCCTTTCGGCTTCACCTCCTCGGCTTGCCTGCCCTCCGCCTCCTTCTCGATCATGCCGAGTAACGTGTTACATCTCCGCTGCAGCTCCTGAGGGCTACGGCTCTTGAAGAACCAGTCGAAACGGAACACAGGGAACTCGAGGATGTCTTTCTTGATGCGCTCATAGACATCCTCCGCCTGCATGCCGTAATGGTGCAGCCGGCATAGGAGATAACGGTCCTCCTCTTCCGAGTAAACCTTGCCTTTCGTCGTGGGGTAGTTGAGTTCAAGCTCTTGCATCGGGTATCTAACGGATCCGATCTTCTTGGCCAGCAGTGCTTCGAGGTTGGAACGTTTGTTCCGCTTGGCCTCCCCCTCCTCGATGCGCGCCTTGATACGGGGATACTCTGACAATAACGTAAGGATATTTCCCACATCCGGTATGTCAGCACGCACCTGCAAGCTCCTTCCACTTCTTCTTGAATACAGGGTAGTATCTTGCAACATCTTCCGCAGTCTTATCCTGGATCTCAGACGCCAGCAGCTCGTAGTCGTCCGTCCTGAAGAGATTGTCAGTGCTCATAATAGTATGGGCGCGAGTAGGTACGCACCAGCCGTATGTCTCAAGGGCGCGAACAAACTGCTGGAAGTCACGCCTGCTCCAGTCCTCGAAGCCCTGCGCGATGAGATCTTCCTTTTCTTGTTGCTGCTCCTCCGTCAGAGGCTCCGCTATTGAACCCGTCAGCATATATCCGGGTTCACATGCACGAATGTTCACTGACCATTGTCAATGAATTCCTGCGCCTGACGCCGCTCTTCTTCGAGCTTCTCGGGAGTGTCCTCAGGACCTGCGGGCTCGCGCAACGTCGCAGGGATGTCGTTCATCCTCTTGTGTGCGGCGAGTTCTTGCTCCTGAAGCTCCGCGAGCCGTGGAGGGAAGAACTGGAAGTCTTGCCTGTGTCAAACCGATGAGCAATCTCACTTCCCATGCGACACACAATGACCGGACTGACATCTGTATCTGCTTCGGTGCGCGAGGGATCTTGGGCGCCTTCTCCGTCTTCGACGGGCCAGCGCGCATGGTCTCTTTGAAGTAGCTGTCGACCGAGTAGTTGAGCTTACGCTCTCGCTTGGACAGCGACAGGGGGTTGAACTGCAACGCCTTGCGCTGCCCGCGGAAGTCCTCGCCTTCCCACTGCTGCACAGACGCCTCGGACTTGAAGTTGCTCAAGTCCTCGAACGTGAGGCCCTCGTACTTGCTGTTGAGCTGCTGAGTGCGCTCCTCACCGCGCTGGATGATGGCGTCGATGTCATCGTTGACCATCAAGCTACGACAAGGTTAGCCAACAGTTGCAAATTCATCTGCTATGCAAGCGACTTACTCGTCATTTGAGTTGACGATATGCTCAGCACCATGGGCGATCATCTCGAGCAGCTCCTCCTTGTTCGCAGCTGCAGGGCACATTTTCAGCGTACAGGCAATTGCTTGGGGCTTAGACATATACAGACCTTTGGTGGCTTGCGTGCGCCCTTGCTGGATGACAAGCTGATCCAGCCTGAGTTTCTGTGCGGCGCGCTCGAGCATACGCTCCTCAACACTGCCCTCAGTGATGAAGCGGAAGACGTAAACCTGCTTCGTCTGGCCGATACGATGTGCACGGTCCATGGCCTGCAGATCGGCCTGCGGGTTCCAGTCACTATCGTACAGCACGACGATGTCTGCAGTCGTCAGATTGATACCAAGACCACCTGCACGCGTAGTAAGCAGGAAGATGAATTTATCACTGTCAGGCTTGTTGTACTCGTCGATAGCGACGATACGGTCGTCATGAGCGGTACCACCGTCAATACGACAGTACTCTGGGAAAGTGTTGTCAGCCATCGTACAAGGCTGGTACTTGAGATATACGTACTGTATCCCCTGAACAGGCAGTAATCCTCGAGAATGTCGAGCATTCGACTCATCTGGCTGAAGATGAGAACACGAGAGCCCTTCGCCTTCATGTTCTTGAGGAGCTTGTCCAGAATGACCATCTTGCCCGAGTTCTCGATCAGGTGCTCGTCAGTGGTGTAAGGCGGGCCAGGCTCTGCGCCATCGAAGAGGTAGGGATGGCAAGTGACCTTGCGCAACTGCATGACAATGTTCATGAGCCGCGTCTTGCCCTCCTTCTTGCCTGTCAGACCTGGTATAACATCATATCAGTTTAATTCCGTATTCTTACAAGCAGGACCAAGTACCATTGACGGCATCGATATCCTTCTCGAGGACGGAGCGGTACCACTTCCGTTGCATCTCGGTGAGGCCGACATAGATATTGATCTCCTTCTCTGTAGCGTCCTAGTTAGCAGTCGAACTTACCGCACACAGGGCGGCACTTACTAGGCAGCAGGTTCTTCTCCACGTCGCTCTTAACACGACGAAGCAGGAAAGGCCGCAGGATTTTGTGCAGAGCCTCCACGACCTTCTTGCTCTTCTCCTCATCCCCGTCCGACTGCGCATCATCCTTGTGCAAGAAGCTCTCCAGGTCCTCGTAGTCCGAGAAGATCTCGGGACAGATGAAGTTGAGCAGAGCGAACAGCTCCTTCATGTTGTTTTGCAGCGGGGTACCCGTGATGAGCAGCCGACCGCGCGACATGAACGAGCGCACAATCTTCGAGAGGATGGAGTCGACGTTCTTGATGCGGTGCGCCTCGTCGATGACGATGTACTCGAACGAGAACTTCTTGAGCGCACTCTGCTCAATCAAGCAGATCTCGTACGTCGTGATGAGCACGTCGAAGTCCTGAGGGATGAGCCTTGACGCGATGATCTCCGCACGCTCCTCTTTCGAGCCCGTAAGCAGTACGGTGTTTACGTCCGGCGTCCACTTCTCGAACTCGCGCGACCAGTTCTGAAGCGTCGATTTTGGTACGACGATCAGGTGAGGCCCACTAATATCCCTGTAGTGGCGAAGGTATGCCAAGAACGAGATCGTCTGCAGCGTCTTACCAAGACCCTACAAGCGATAGCTGGAGTGAGTTTGTGTTTCTCTGGGAATGTAAGCGTATCGTACCATCTCATCTGCGAGAATACCGTTCAAGCCATTGTGGTGAAGGGAGACCATCCAGTTCAAGCCCTGCAACTGGTACGGTCGCATTGTACCATTGATGACTGGCAGTCTGTGAGTCTTTCGTCGTGCGATTTATAGTAGAAATCCACCTACAGCTTGGTGACTCCTCAAACACGAAGGGCTGGTCAGCACCATCTGCGGCGAGTTCGCCGTCTTTGAGCAGCTCCTCGTCTTCTTCCTTCTCGGACTTCCGGTGCCGGGCCACCTTGTCACTATCAAGCGGGGTCAATCGACAAATTATGCACGTGACAGACAGAACCACATACACGGCCTTCTTCCGCCCTCGGCCCTTGGGTTTTGGCTGCGCGTCAAGCATTGCAGCGTACTCGGGGTCACGCGCTTTCTAGATATCGAGACATGCTGTGAGCTCCACTAGACCACTAGTAGCTACCTACGTACCTTGAGGTCCACAAAGTGTTTGAACAACTCGGTTTGGCCGAGGAGGTAAGAGTAACGCTTCACAGCATCTGAAATCTACGTGGCCGTGAGTACGAAGAGCCTACAGTACAAAGCCGAGGTGATATGGCGCCAATGCCGGTAAGTCGAAAAGCCAGAGGACGCGGATGATGGTTGAGAGCAAACATTGTTGTGGGGAGAACATTGTGGCCAAGACCGGAAGTGGGAGCGGTAGCAAAGTGAATTTCGCGCATCCAAAGCAGATCGTGGCCGAGCGAAGCCACCACTAGCGAGCCAGAACCAGAGTGAAGTACAGGCGCCGAAACCTCCGTATGACGACGTTGCCAGCAGTTCCCAGGCATGGCTCGGTGAGGGGGTATTGGAGTGCTTCTCTTTCACACTGTTCACACATCTTGTGGCGATCCCGGCACTGGCGCATTCGTGGCGCGGCGGACTGGGAGCTACAACTCACCTTAGCCTTGTCCATCTCTTGCCGCTTCGCTTGCAGCTGGCCCTCTTCTGCTTTCCGCTTCTGCTTCTTCTTCTGTCGCTCCTCAGAGGCCTGCATTTTTGCCAGCTTTGCGGGGGAAGGCGCGCCATCGGCGTCATCCTGAAGAAGCGGGAGGTGTCAGCGACCGTATGCCAAATGGCAAATTTCGGATATCAGGATAGGCGACGCGTATTGCCCACAGCATCTTGTATGGAATGCATTTCAAGATATCGCGCACCAGTAAGAACACGGTTGACGGGACAATACGGGCGCGCCGCAGGACATGTGGAGGCATGCAAGCACGGCTGAGCACTCACCTTCTCACCGCCTTCGCTGTGCAGCTCATCGACTTCCATCTCCTCCGCAGCGCCCTCGTCATACTCGCTCTCCACACCTTCGCTCTCCTACGTCCCACATGAATACAGCCTTGCGTGCACGTAGAGTGGATTGGTGTACATACCTGACGCGAAACGATGTTGCTGGGCACAACGTCGCTGAGCACGTCTTCTTCTACAGGCACCTCTAGATGCTAGAAAGGCTCGCTTCAGTACAGCACGTGAGTATGAAGAATGAGTGTGAGCCACGCACAGAGCTCATGTTGGAGGTGAGGGACGGTGGTGGTACAGGACAGAGAACGGTCTGACCGAGACGCGCCACTGGCTAAACAGGTTGTCCGTTTTCGGACGGAGTCACGGTCATGTGATCATTGTCACATCCTACTGAACTCCAGCATATTGGCAAGGGCGGCGCCTGTGAGCATTCATTGCGCCATTTACTGTTGTATCCATGACACAGTACCCGCTTAATCAATCGTATAATCTTTAATCCAAAGTTGTTATTATCCCATATCGGGACGTATTCGCAGCGCGGTTTGAACTGCTTGCATTCAAAACGTTTTGAACTGGCGGATTATCCGGTACTTAACTGAGATGATAGCGACGAGTAGCTTCTCCGCCTGCGCAACACTCGTCAGAATTCAACTTGGGTTGTAGCGTCCAAAACCGTCCCTCAGCTTATTTACAGCTCGGGTAGGGCGGTTTAAACCGGCTGCAAATACGCCCTATCGTATCCATCTTTGTGACCCGATTGTGGGATATTGAGATCCAGCCCGTTCTAGGAATAGGGATACAGGAGTTACATGTACAACAAACTAAAAGGAGCCAGGTGACAATAGTGTATGAGAGGCATAGTGTGTCATAGGTCGTCAGTCCATGTCCGTCGTTATCTCTCGTCAATCTGTATGAGTCGTGACATCCAACAAATCGTTGCCTTGTCACGTCTGCGCCTGGACCAGCCGCGCAGACCGTCTCCTCACCGGTGGGCCAGTCTCCTGCCCTTGGACTATGTTGCTAGCCTTCGCAGACGCACGCGCCACTCTCTTCCCGTCCACCCGAGGCCCTGAACCCTTCTTCTCCTCAATAGCGCCATCCTTGCCCTTGCGCTGCTTGCCTTTTTCTCCTCTCGCGCTCCGGTGACTAGTACTCGGGCGCCGGACAGGCTCGTCAGGCGCGACCGCCCAGTCCGGGTTCTCCGGGGTATGCACGCGGACGCGAGGCGCCTTCGGCAAGGGGCCGATGTAGTCGTTGTCCATCATGATCGACTCGGAGAACGGACGTGCAAGAGGGGTATGGCTGTTCGTCGTCTCTGACAGGGCGACCTGCGGGGTCCGAGATGACTCTGCGGGAGAAGAGGGGGGTGCCAGTAGGATTGGTGGGTTGGTATCCTCGGTCCTTAACGCATCTGGAGGAGCGAAGTAGGATTCGGAAGATGCGTAGGTCGCACAAGTAGAGTCGCTATCCTCGAGGAGCGTGTCGCTTGAAGAGAGTTGCTCCTTGACCCCTCCCTCGCCACAGGCTGTCACCAGAGTGTCAACAGGGGTGGACGCAAGACTATATTCGTCGTGGCCAATGGGCGTCCAGTCAGCATCATGTTCGGCATCCGCACCAGCACCAGACATGTGGTTTCCGTCGTCGACGCCAGCGTCAGCTGTGGCAACGAAAAGAGCAGAGTGCATAATGGAGTAGGCACCCTCGACATTGAAGCTAGTCACCATAGATTCTGCGGGGTCTGCGCCGATCAGTGGTGTGACATACTCGCTCGGGCAGTTAAGTGAAGCGATCGCTGGAGACACAGGGTTGGCAGGCTGAGGGCAAGAATACGAAGGCACGTCGACGGGAGGGGTTTCGAGGCGAGGTAGACCGGATCCCACAGGCAATCCTGTAGCCCCACCGTAGTGGTGAATGTCGTTGGAATCGACCATGGCGGGTTCGCATCGGGGTTCCGCAGATGAAGTAACATCACGAGAAAGCTCCGAAAGGCAGATAGCGGAGGCGGCAGAAGGCTGTAAGGAGTCCTCGTAGTCGCACTCTTCGATGGTGCACAAAGGCGTTTGGGCGGGAAGAAGGAGCGGGCTGTGAGCAGAGGCATCATGCTGCGCCCCATCTACTGAAGCATCTAGTTCTGCGAGCTCGGAACATTCAAGCTCGGACGCCCCTTGAATATCCTGCGCGTCAACCCCGATAGGACGACTGCTAAGTTCCTCTCCAGCGTCGCCGGTGACAGGGGATTTGTCCGCCAAAGTATCGGCCTCAGCTTCCACGAGTTCGGCGGGTGTGCTATCCACTACCGGTGGCAATATTGTTCCTGCCAATTCACTGCAGGGACCAGCACCGGTTAGGGAGTCAATGTCCGGGTCGCTATTGTCGACAATTATGTCCTAGGTACGGGAGTTAATGGTATTGTCGCGTGATGTGTTGCCATGTTCATACCTGCAGGGGTGAGGCGTGTGGCGAGACTTCCCGACCATGTAGTGGCCGTGAGGCTTTCTGCATCCGAGTAGGCCCAGAGAAAGGAGATAGGCCAAAAGTTTCTGGGCATGACATGAGAGTATAGATCGAGGCCATAGACCGGCATAGCTCGAGAAAGAGAGTGATTGCATACTGCCGGCGGGATAAGATGAACATTCACATGCAGATGCGGTGAGGGACGTACATAAGTCGTGAACGATATCAGAACCGCGAGAGAAACGCCCAAGTAGACTCTCTCGGTATCCATTCCTTGACGCACGCCCGCAGGGTGTTCAGGGCGCCCAGAGTGTTCAATGAACTGTACGTGTTTGAAGCCGTACATGGCGGCCTAGAGCAAGTGACTTGTGGCGGCACGAGGTTGAGGCGTGGTCGAGATGATATCAGAATCGCGAGGCAAGAGGAAGGACGTAGGTTTGATGGGTATCGCAAGAAGGGGGTATCTGAGGAAAAGAGGACTGTGGCGGGTGAGGAGGGGCGCAGTAGCCAGAGCAGTGACCGAGATGGTCCTGGTCAAAGCACTCGGACGACCTCTCGGACCCCGGAGTAGCAGCGCTCAACCATCCCGAGTGGCGCTAGCGCCCGTCATGGACCGTCGGATCAGTCCACTACATCCTCGGCTCCGAAGCCTAGGCTTGTGTACCTTCCATGTCGACGGCCTCATATGCATGAACTAAGTATATGGCAGTAGCCATGATGTTGGCAACAACTGATCAGATCCACAGTAGATGATTCATCATAGGACTTGGAGATACTTACCGAGCTAGCAGCACTACCACCAGGCTCATCCTGACGCTGACCTGCTTGGCATCCTGCAGCTATTAGAGATATGCCGCGACTTAGTCTTTCTCCCATTCCACGCACTATCAGAGTTGCTAATAACAGGAATTACGGCTGCATCTGGACATATGTCTCTGTGGTGAAGCTTGAACGCCAAATGTCCAGGCCTTCGATCATAGGAGATGTTCACAGTCGATCGTATGCGTGAGTGTAGCGGATGTACATATATACGATGAGCCGTCATGCTGCGGAGGGCGCCACCTACGTCGACAGGCACATCCACATAAGTTCTGGTCTCTCTGTCTCTCCTGTCCTCTCCATCTTCTCGTTCCTCTCACTCCCTCTGTTTATTTCTCTAATGTGGCGACGGTGAATCTAACGGACTATGTCAGATTCGTCACTGGTCTTTGCTTCTCGTCTGTGCCTCTTCATCTGTCTTGCTTTCTGGTCTTACATCCTCGATCGTCCGCTTGGTGGACAACGTCTACGCATCCGACGTCTCTCTGCGTCTGGAGCGCACGGAATACGCTACGAAGGGGCACTCTACAACAAATCCTACGCATTCACCTATACCGCTTCCTCCATCACATGGCGACTCCACCTACCCCGACGAGATGATCCCCGGTGGCTTACGGTCACCGTCAACGACGTTCTATACATATCCTCTACCGGCGACATCTCCACTTCCAAACTAGAAACCATCCTATGGTTCTTCCCTGTCCTCTTCAGGTTCACCTCTGGACCATGGGCGAACGTCACCATCGACGGTCTCCGGATCAGAGTCCACAAGAGCACCGCGACGCCCTACTGGATCCAGCGCCTGCGCGAGAACCTCGTCGGGACCTTTCTTACAGGCGAATTTCTCCGCGCAGACGTCTTCCGCACCGCCATCCGTTTCGCGGGCTTCTCCGAGCACGAAGAGAACAAACCCGCCGCCTACACCGATCCCAAAGCCAAACTCTCGCCAGAGGAACCTATTGCCTCTGACGAAGATGAGCCGTGTGGCTGCTGCTCCCCCGCGAGCCGCACCAACAGCAAGAGCAACGGCTACACGACGTACACGCACCAAGAGGAGGCTGACGCGCTCGCCCATGCGGACGAGAACAAGACAGGGCCGCTGCGCGCGATCGACGACGACGAGCTGCGGTTCAGCGTGATCGCGCGCGGGGTGCACATCAACAACATGGAGGGGCGCATGTACACGTTCGGCCGTATCGACTCGCAGATGCGCCGGAATTGGGCGAAGGACCGCGGCAGCTTCGCGATGGTCGCGGAGGAGTGCCGCTGGGTGCATGTACACTTTCCATTTGAGCGTGTCGCACCGCGCGCATGGTTAACGTGGGTAAACCCCTCTGTGTAACGCTCGAATCTTGAGGCTGATTAGAAGGCTCGCGACGCTATTAGACAACTTGTGTCGTCATTGTGGCATTTTCCGATCGACCTCGTTCGGACGTTCAACAACCCAGCGAGCAGTGTGAACCTCTACGTGACCCGCGTAGACGTCACATTCGACTCTTTCCGCGTAAGGCACCTCGGAACGCTCTCCCAGCTGGAATAGCTAAGCTCACGGATTCATTGCAGCTCCGCGATGCCGAACTCGTGCGTCAGGGCTTCGCGCTTGTACGTGAAAAGGCCATCACGAGCAAGATCGACTGGAGCGACGTATTCTTCGACGCACTCCTCGATGCTTTCGCCACTCGCCCCGCACCGCCCGTACGCTTCCACAAAACCGACAGGTTGTACGACTGAAGGGAATAACGTCCATCTCTACCTCGCATGTCCCGCACTCCACATCGCGCAATCTCTAGCATACACTCAGTTAGCAAGGACTCAGGATACCGCACACGTATATACACCGCATACACGGACTTTTGTAGCTTTATTGCCAACGATCCGGTCTCACCTGAAACGCACACTCGTACTCTGTAGAATGGACTGCGAACGTAGACACCATTCGTTCTATTTTTTCGGGCATTGGGAGTGCAGTCCTGCTCTTATTTTGCCGCACCTCGAGCGTCTGTAAGTACGGTATGGAACAATGCATTGACAGCAGGACATGTACAGCAGCATACAGCAGGATGGTCAGTAGTACCCAGCGAAGAAAGGAGCGTCCAGATCCCTGCGCGCAATGTCCTCGGTCGCAACTGCACTGCAACGGTCAACGTTCAGCACCCGCCGCCTCATCACATCGCTTCGCCAGGCTGTAAGAATGTCAATCAATATGCACTCCCAGTCACTAATCAAGATGCGCGAGACTCACCTCCACGTCAGACATCGTGAGCACCGACAATCGTTCTTGACCCGGGGCGAGACGCATCGGGTCCGCGAACGGATCGACAGCGCGCTCCGCCTCGCCTTCAGCTTCAGCGGGCGTAACGACCGGCTCAGGCGCAGGCATCGCGCGGACAGGGTCCGCGAACGGATCCAAGAACGCGTCCGCGCTCAGGCTCGAATGCGCCGCGCCCGCCCCGGGCACAACGACGCTCTCCCCCGCGGAGCTCACCATCGTCTCGCGCATATACGGCCCCCTCCCCGCCGCAGCGGCCGCGAACCCAGCTTCGGGGTCTTCGCTCGGCATCGGGCTGATCACCATCCCGCTGCTGCTGCTCCCGCTGCCCCTGTTCGACGCGGACGACGCCGAGATGACGCTCGGGAAGAGCGCGCCGCGGCCCGCGCTCAGGCCGAGGCTTCCGCTCCCGCCGACGACGTACGACATGTCGGGGAGTGTGGGCGCGCGGGCGGACGGTGCGACGAAGTTGGGCGAGGTGACCCCGGGCTGGGGCGAGTCGGGGAGGAGCGATGGTGACGGTGGGACGTACGACTCGGACGAGATCCCGCCGCCCATGAAGGGCGTGCGTGAGGCGCGCCGTCGGGCGCGCATGCGGAACGCGAGGAAGCCGAGGATAGCGAGGAGACCGAGTCCACCCAATAGACCACCGACGATTGCGCCGGTCTTAGCAGCGGATGACGAGCTGGAGATGGGAGCGGGAGGTCAGCCATGCGAAGACGAGCGGGTTTGATAGGGAGGCTCTTACGATGACGAAGACGATGCCGCAGCGACGGTGCTGACGGGAATGCGGGTCGACGTGATCGTGGTTATGCTGGTGGTGAGATGGAACGAGGTCGACGTGAGGCCGTTTGTCACGATCGGCACTGGGGTGCTGAACGTCGTCGCGCTCGTGATAGTGGTCACTACGGGCGACGCGGGCGTCGTCGGAGCATTGTCAGCTTCCTTCTGCCCTACTGGAGGAAGACTGTGTGGCCGGCCCCAAGACTCGTCAGCGTTCTGCCCCTCCTTGTGCGAGATGCACGAATGAAGACAATGAGGACTGACCTGATGGTGGCCGTCGGCGTCCCGGAGGACGCCGCGCCATTATTACCTGCAACTACGGGACTCGCTGAACCCGTAGTCTGCGCACCCGAGCCTTGCGTATCGCTGCTCACATTGGATGCATTTCCGCCCTGATTCCCAGCGGTTTGGCCCGGGGTGCTGGTGGGGGCACTCCCACTGTCTCCTGTGTTCGAGCCGGAGCCATTTGCATTTCCGCCACTCGTGGTGTTGTTACTTGCACCTGAGTTCCCTGCAGTTGCACCTGCGTTCCCAGAGCCAGCACCTCCGCTTGAGCCTGTGCTGCTGTTGGTGTCGGTGTTACCATTGCCGTTGCCGTCTTTGTTCCCAGATGCAGATGCACCAGAAGCTGCAGACGTGGGTGCGGCTTGACCTGATGCAGTAGCTGTGGGTGTGGCAGTTGGTGTCTTTGCAGAGGTATCTTGTGCACCGGTCTTGCTTCCACTCGAAGCTGCCCCTGTCTGTCCCGGTTTCGTGCTGCTATCTGCAGCAGAGGGTTGAGAGGTCGCAGCAGTGGGCGCGCCTGCAGAGGACCCAGGATCCGATTGGCTGCGTGTCGGCCGCGTTAGAAACGGGATGGAATCATATATTGTCGGAAACCTCACGTAATCGCGCTAGGCACCAAGACACCACTGGAACTGGACGAGGCAGCAGCAGAGTTAGAGCTGGTGGCTTTGTCCGAAGTCGAGGCACCAGTAGGGGAGGCGCTACTCGACTGAATCCTATGACGCACGGGCACAGGCCGTAAGTATCAGGCACATCCAAACCATCTGGCGGAACTTACGTTATGGGTGCAACCGTCAAGCCGGTGCTAGTTCCACTGGAGGCTGCTGCAGACGTCGTAGCCTTGCTAGAGGTGGCCGACCCGCTAGCAGATGTCGCGGAACTGGGCTGAGCACTGCCCGGTGATGTCGGTGATGAATTCGTCGCTGAATGTTCGGCTTCAAACTCACGTTATCGGAGTGGCCGACAGGCCCGCACTGCTAGCCGAGGACGCCGCAGCGCTACTGGCATTGGAAGATGCAGCAGAAGTTGTGTCAGCACTACCCGTGCTAGACGAGGCGGCAGTCTGAGAGGCAGCAGAGGATGCCGCACTCGTCGATGCCGGAGCTGTGGCAGAAGCAGACGATGAGTCTGGAACGGTGGCAGCAACTGGTCCCGTAACCGAACTCAGAGTAGCGACCGAGGTCGCACTTGAGGAGTTCCCTGATCCTGACTTGACCGTAGGGGGATTTGATGCCGTGGATGACGCTGAGGTTACCGTTGCCGATGATGATGCATCACTGGCACTGGTACTTTGTACGACTTGCGAGGTAGATATGGAGGTCGCCGGCGATGAAGCCGTGCTGACAATAGTCGTCGCACTTGCCACAGACGACGAAGGTGCAGCAGTGGTCGACGTGCTCGCAGCAGGCTGAGAGCTAGCAGGCGCCGAAGACGGACTAGCAGAACTGATTGTGGAACTTGAGACAACAGCCGAAGATGAGGAAGGAGAGGCAACCGAAGACGAAGACGAAGGTGATGAAGGCGTCACAGACGTAAGAGCAGCAGTACTAGCCTGCGCTGAGGATAGCCCTGTAAGATAAAACGAAACGTTAGGCACTTGCGAGATGGAGGCTTCCCAAGAATAGAAGGGAGTAAATCTGAGACGAAAGGTTGATCACTCAGTTCTCCACATCCGCGTTGCGCTGAACTTTGGGGAGGCTTGGATGCCAAGACGTACCACCTGAAGAGCTACCGGACGAAGAAGGGGCGTCCGCGCGCTTCAACGCGGGAGCCCGGATTAAAGGAGCCATAAGAGAGAAAGAGAACGAAAGAGAGGGTCAGCACGATGCTGGTGGACGAGAAGCAAAGTGCATGGCACGGCCGAGGGCGTGCCAAGCAGACTGATATGAGGGAGGGTGGGCGGGAGGGTGCGAACACGGGTCTGATGGTCGTCGGGACGGTCGTTGCACGGTAGTGATGCCTCCGAACGGAAATGCGCACCAAAGTTGGCGCACAGGTTTCTCATGATTGTCGACAATCATTCCGCACTTGTTCATATATGAGTTATGAAGACAGAAGACGACGGCTATGCTACAGAAGCAGTGGAAGGGTGAATGGTGACCAGGTTCTGCTATTGAAGGTTCTGGAGATGGTTGAGGAGGATTCGGAAGGATAGATTGGCAGTTGCTGTCGTGCCACAGCCAATCACCGACTAGATCCGCGGATTAGATTAGATAGGCGCCCAAATCTCGTGGCTGCCCTCATCGCCTCGATGCTACTCAACGCCAATCGCGTGCCTCAGGATTTACAACTACCACAAGGTACAACATCAACCCGGATGTACTAACATGCCGCTTGATACCTCTGGAAAAGGATTCGTATTTCAGGCCCATGTTAACGATCGAAATATCGATACTACATAATCTCAGTATTTCAATCAACGTTAGCAGTAGCCGCCTATTGACTGATCTCTGTATCACTCGTGTCCTCAAACTGTCATTCTGTCACGATAGTTTAATACCCCTTATAGCAAGTCGGCCCCTTGGCGGAGTGTGCGCTTGCCGCCGGCCGAGATGATCCAAATGCATCCAAACGCTCGAGAAATCACTGGGATCACTCCGGCTGCTATCATCATTCAATATGCAGATTTAGTCGTCAATAATCATTTGGCATCAATTAGCCACTTGTGTGCGCAAGAACGCACTACGCAATCTTGACTCGAGTACGCGGTACTGTATGTGCTTGTGCGGGTACATCCACACCAGTCACGCCACACCGTGTCATTGGCACGAATTGCCAGTTACGGTTTATCCTAGGTACGTTTGGTAACGTTCACTGTAGTGGGTCTTTGTTGGCATTCAATTGTATCGTAGGCATAGTACTTCAAGCGTCATCACCCAGTAACGAATTCGAATGCCGAAGTAACACAGCATAAAGACCTTCAGCAAGTGATCGACTCTCGGAGGCTCGCAGTAAGCAGTAGGGGTTCAGGTTGAAAACAGTTCATCATGCGATACGAACCAAGGCCAAGAGACGAGCGTCTTTGAGGCTAGAACGCTCTGTAGACGGTTCATGGGCGGGCAGGATACAAAGCGTATGATACGAGTACGGAATGGGACGAACGACATCGCTGGCATTGCACGGCTTGATTTGAGGAGAGTAGCAGTAAAGCAGTAGAGTATACGTGAATCATGGTAGCCACTGCAACGAACAGCACGAAGGAGAGTCCGGGAGAGCATGCATCCGACCGACGCCCCAAAGCAGGCGGCGGTCGTACGTTCGCTTAGAAATCACCGTGCCAGAGACGCGACGGGAGCAATAAAGCTAGCAAAGAACAAAACAACAAAACCCGAGCCTGAAGCCTGAGGAGCGGCGAATAGAACCGAAATCCGAATCGAAGTCGAAGTCGAAGTCGAAGGCGAGGGAGGCGAGCACTACAATGGGATTTACTAGAGTACAATCTGTCTTGTCTTCACACGCGTTCCGCGGGGCGCGGGCGCGCACACGGCACCCACATGCGCGCATATACACAATCGGCTGTCCAAGGACCCTAACGACGGCGCGCCCAAGCGGCAGGTCAGAAGCCCAAGAAGGCCCGGGAGTGGGAGGATAGGGAGGGGAGAGAAGAAAGGGGATGAGGCGCGGGCGGACGGAACCAAACGGGGGGTCGAAGAAGGGCGGCATCAGACAGCGGCTACGCGCATCGTACACAGAAGAAGCAGCGGCGGCTCACATGACGGAGGGGCGCATGAACCGCCGGTGGTCAGGATGGGCAGGGTCGGGTAGTGGGATTGGGGGTGGGTTGGGATTCCTGTCCAGTCGCCGCGTACTGGCTCCGTGCGCGGTGGCTAGAAGTACCGAGGTTCGAACGCGCCGAGCCACCAGACGCCGAAGATAGGCGGAGGGGGAGCCTGCGGGTGACGCGATCTGGGGATGGGCGCGGGCGCGGGCGTGGCCCGGCGCTGGGCACGGTGTCATCACATCAGCGAGGATGACTTGAGATTCGCTGTCAGGATGCTGTCGCGGACTGCGGGAGGGGGACACGTTCAGTCAGCGTCGAACGTGGGACGCGCACGGGCGGCGGCACAGGTTACGTCCGTGCAGCGTCACGAGCGCAAAGACGCACCTCTTGAGATAATTGTATGTGTCCTCTGGGTATCGGTGACAGACGTGCAGTGGACTATGGCGGTTGCTGTGTTATATTCCATGCATATGTGGAGCGGGATAGAAGACGTACTGAACAGCTCTCTGTCCTTGTTTGGCGTTAACGAATAGTGCATCCCGCCAAACCGATTATGGAACCCTGTCCAGCGTGAACCAGCCCATCAGCATCCCGCAAGCATGACAGCAGATTTGCAAGGGCCTACATTGCGAGACCGATCTGTAATCGTTCGGATGGTTGTACGAAGCGATGTAGTTCGCCACCCGCACGCCGGCTTCCAGCTTCTTCTTCAGCAGGTCGCACTTGTTCAGGAAGAGCACGATGTTGACGTGCGATAGGAGCTTGTTCTCGATGACAGATTTCCATAACTGGAACGAATCCTCCAAGCGGTTGACTCGTGGGTCCTGAGCACAACACGGTCGGTCATTTTATTGTCATCCGACGGATTGGCCATGTGTGGCGACGTACCTCAGCGAGGACTTGGTCGAATGCACTTATTGGTGCCAAGAAAATAATGGCATTCACTGCGGGCGCGATGGGCATGTTGGTCGGGACGATGTAGAGAATCATATGAACATACCATCATCGAAGTACGGTGCCCAAGCTTGCCGCTGATTTCTCGCACCGCCGACGTCATAAATTTTCCACTCGACCCCGCGCCATTCGCTGTTCTTCGCCAGGGAGAAGGTGTGCTCGACAACGCCGGTCGTCTTTAGCCGTGCTTTCAGCACATCATCTATCGGTCGTTGTCAGCCCCGCCCTGTATTCGGAAAGCGCATACATCGTGCGAAGGACATTCAAAACACTGACCATCCGTGGGGAAATACATCTTCGCCGTTATTCGTTCAATCTCGTCCAGGAAGCTGTCCACGTCTTCCAGTCAGTCACGGCGCACCTCCGTATCCTTCTCCACGACATCTACGAAAGGCGGAGACGGAAAACACTTACAATCCGCTGCTCTCCTCTAGACGTATCCGCTTCTCGTCCAGCCGATTGCGCACCTTCGGGTCGCGCCAGAGCTCAGACATCGCGGGTGCGCATGCGTGCAGCATGTGCACGGGGTCAGACGGGTCCTCCCACCAGCCCCTGACCTCGCCCGAGCCGGACTCGGGCGTCTTCGGGCTCTGGATTTTCGGCAGCGCAAAGTGTTTCTTCCAGTTCGAGCCGGTGCGCACCGAGATCTCGTGCGAGCTGCTGCTGATCATCGACGTCGCGGGCGACGTTGGCGACCGCGGCGACGTGAGGGGGTTCCCCGACGACTGCGAGGAGGAATATGAGGAGGAATAATTGAAAAACGAGGAGGAGGTGGAGGCGCTTGTCGACGCTGGGGGGATGGTGATGCGCGGCGCTGGCCGGCCGGCGAGGTGGCTGCTGGCGGCGTGTATCGACGCCATGGAGCCGGCGTGCTGCAGAGAACGCACGTCTCCATAGCCTGGAGGGTTGAGGGGGAGGTGCGTCGCTTCTTGCTCTTCATTGTCCTCTGGGTCGGATAAAATTGAGATCAGGCGCTGTTCGAGCTCCATGAGCGGTGCGAGCCGGCGGCGGTAGTGCTCATAGTTGGGCTGTGAGCCCGCCAGCGAAGACGATGGACGACCCGGACCGCTGATGATGATAGAGGCCGTGTCGGAAGAGTCGCCGAAGTCGTCGTCATCGAGGCCGTTATTGTCCTCGGGTGCGATAGCCTCGAGTATTCTAGGCGGGCGAGAAGGTCAGGCCGATAGAAAAATAAAGACAGGTCTGACAGGACATACCGGCGGATGGAACGGACAAGGTTGAGGTAGATAACGAAGCGCCAGGCGAGACGTTCCTGGTGGAAGGCAGCAGGGGTGTGCAATAGCTGGAACTCTAAGATAGAGGCGAATCGTGAGTATGGGGCCACAGACACGTAGGGCAACGGGAGGCGGTATCGGCGGTGCAATGAGGAGCAAAAATCCGATACTTTGGACGCAGGGCGATGAGTTGATGGTAGTGGAACGCATATATGCACTGTAACATAAACAACCCGCAGGCACAGCTGCCACGCTGGCGTTCTGAGCGCATATGCACCCGCGCAGTCTCTCAAGCAAAGTGCACGGGCCAAGTGCAGAGTCGTAGGTGTCGAGCACTCATGGTAGGTGTCCGGGAGCCCTCAGTCCGATCGGAGACGGGCGCCTAGAGCAAGCACCGATGGATCGCGGAGGCAAAAAGTACAATCATCGTTTTCGGCTGTGTATATGACATGTAAGAAGAAGCATAGGCTAATTGGGACAGAGCGACGCGTTGCTGGGGTGGAAAGGAGCACTCACCTCAGTTGACCGCAAACCTTGTACGAGCCTGGTCCGAGTATCCTCGGAGGACTCACCGTGGGCGAGAGATGAGAATAAAATGGATCCAAGTAGAGAGGGGTGCATGGGATCCCGCGCGCCGATACCGCCTCTAACCGGGGCTGATATGAGCGGGGAAGACTTACGTTTGAGGGTCGTGCTCTTTCCGCTCTCGCTCTGGCCGAGGAGGAGGACCTTGACTGTCTTCTTTCTGCGGCGGCTCTTCTCGTCATGCCTGAGCAATCTGTCGATGTTCTCGCTACGCTTCTTGGCCTCCTCCTCTTGGCGCAGGCGAGCGTCGCGCTGCTCCGGGGTTTCGTTCGCTGGGGGGAGGAGAGCGGCGGCGAGAGGGTCTGAGAGAGAGCGCCTGCGAGCGTGTTGTGTGGGATTCTGAGGTTTGGAACGCTGCGCCATGGCGGATGGGAGGGAGGAGAGAGGAGGGCGGGGAGAGAAGGGACAGGGAGAGGGAAGAGTGGCGGAAAGAGGAAAGCGGGTATGTGACAGGTAGCGCTCGCTAGCGGAAAAAGTGAGTGTGAGAAGGGGAGAGGAGGGGATATTCGAATTCTGGAAGGGAGGATGCAAGGAACGGGACCGTGTGCAGGGAGAGCCTCCTCACTCACTCTGGACGAGTGCAAGCACTAGCCTCGGAGTCGCAAGGGACTCGAGCACGAAGCGCGTCAAGGTCCCTCGCTTTCGCTTTCCGACCGTTCGCGCGCGCGGGGTCCGGCATCCGCTCCAACTTCCCCTGGCACTCGGCCTTCCTCCCTCTCCCACATTCCAATTCCCAGGCAAGCGCACGCGACGGAGCACGGTGATCCGGAGCGAGAACCACACCATACCCCTTTCGGCCCTTCCACCTCTCACTTATCAGAACAACCAACCCTCCGGCCTCCGAGTCCGCCCTCTCGCCGCCGATGCGCATCGCGCTCTCTCCCAGCCACCTCCCCTACCGGCATCCTCTTCTCCCAAAGATCTACACGCCGCTCACGCGCTCTCGCTGCCTGCGACTGGCTGCAGTCTGACGCGCGTCATGCCTTGCAACTGGAATCCGTTTAGCAGCCAGACTCCGCCCTGTCCAAGTCCTACGTTGTGGCTGCTCCAAGGGTCCCAACTATCGACTCGACTCATATGCATGCGGTCCTGACTTCTCCTGGCGCTCCTCGCGGTCGGCTTCCGATCTGGACGTCCGCGTCCTTGTGCGAACGCTGCTAAACCCTCGCAAGCTCGCGTCTACCGTCTGCCGTCTCTCGTGAATCGCACGCGCATGCTCCCCAGAGCCCACGCACGCCAGCCTGCGCATGCCATCGCCCCCGCCGAACAGCCTGCCGATAAGTCGCTGCCTTCTAGAAACCCGGACGCGACCGTATATGCATGACTTGGAATCCGCCGACATAGGACGACGGTTCGGGTTTTCCATCGAGCGTTCTTTTACTCGCGCCCTTCGTATGTAAGCGTCCGGGTCCAGTCCCTCCCCCCTCTTTCTGGCCAAATTGTATTGCAATTCGGTCGTCCTCTTCTTCTGCAATCTATAAGCGGCGCCGCGTCCATGCTAACCCACCGCCCTAGCTCGCCATCCTCGCTGCGACATCCGGCCGCATCTCATCCCCGGATTCGACACATACGCCCATCCTTGTATCTAGCACTCGCCGTTTCGTCCTTTGCGCGTGGTTCCCCTGCCGTCTTCACTCTATCGGGATATACATCTGAATGCGCCCAGGCACGCCCTCGCACGTCAGCCCCGCATCTACTCGCACCTGATTGCTCGTGAGCTTCGAATTCTGCGCCACCGTGAGCCAAACGCCGGTACGTTCTATCGACGTGGGTTTACGCGTTTCTCTCGCGCACACCGCACCTTCCGCCTGACCGCCAGCTCACACCGCTCCCAGCTGGCACCTCGCCGCTGGGTGGGCGGATTTCCATAGCAACTGTTTAACCGGGGATTTTGACCGTTCAGGGGGACCCGAACTGTAAAGGCCCCGAGGAGGTGCCGTCACGCCCCCACATCGGGCTAGGACGTTCGACGCAGAAGCACGTCCGTTTACGCGACTTGTCAGTGACACACTGAATCTAGGGCGGGGATGTGCCGGTCCTCCCACGCCCACGCCTCGTCCTCCGCCGCGCCGCCCACAGCTGCTGGCCAAGGACTGCCAGCTGCGTTGGCTGCTGCCAGACGGAGACATTTCGCAGTTGCCTTTATCAAAACCAGATACGGTACCGGCACTTGGATCCAGACGTGTCATGCTTGGCCCCACGGAAGCATAGGAAGCTTCCCCATAGCACGCTCTCCTCCCCGCCGCGGACCGGTCCTCCCTCGCGGACAGCGCGCGGGCTCAGAACGGCAGCCACACATTCCAGCCCGCGCCTCGCCGACACTCCGCAAACGTTCGCTCTTTGCCGGGATTCCGCAGCCCCTCCGCATCCTATTCCTTCCCGTTCCAAGTTCGACCAGGCCTTCCTGGATCTTCCCCTTGCGCAAGCCTCTCCGCCGTACATGGGGCGCGCTGGATGTGTGCACAATCGCCGTGCAGCGCCGGGCGCATCGCTCGGTGAGAAGATGAGCGTGTATGGCAGAAGCGGGGACGCCGTCTTGTCTAGTTGCCGGGGCCACGTTGTGCCTCCCTAGCAGAGCAAGTCGTGCATCATCGAAGACTCGGCGCTGCTCTTTGTGGCGAGATTCTCGCATGCCCCGACGATGCTCGCCCCCGGTCGACGCGCCACGAAGAGCCAGCAAGGAAGGAGGAGCTCCATATGCCCGATCTAGGCACGGTGTTACTCCCGTGTCGCCTCATGAGTCATTGCCCGTCGGTACACGTTATGCTTATACTCTCCGTTCAGCTCACGGCATTGATGATGCGTCGTCCGTACAGGTACCTAGATGTGGCCTTGCCCCGACATTCGCAGTCCTCTTTAGAGGTACTTCACCCACTGCGGAATGCCTCCTCTCCGGCCGACATAGCGAACACGGCACCTACATTCCGTGTGGCTTCTAGTCCCATGCATAACGGTTAGTGTGGTGCAATGCTGCTCGCAAGACCCGGGCGCTCGCACCACGCCGCCCGGCCCTGCAACGGCCAATACAATACTTAGCTCACGAGCAGGGAGCATCGAACCTCGGCAGCGCTCGGCCAGCCTCGCCGAAGATACGCATCGTCCGCGATCTCAGTGCGTCCCATTGAGTTTCCTGCGTCGTTCCCGGACGTCCATCGGAGCGGTCGCGCTCGGCGTGTCCACCTGCCCCTTGCCAAGGGCGCTGTTCCGCGCCCGCAGCTCAGATCAGGGCTGGCGTGCCTCAACGGGCTGCGTTCTCTTTTGGACGCGAGCTAGCCAAAGGGCGACGAGCGTCAGGGCGGCGTTTCTCGCGGGGTCGCTAGGGCCCTTTACAGCGCAGCCATATTCAACGGACCTCGACGACCACACGCGTCATAGTGCATCAGTGCCGATAGCGTCAGGGTCGGCACCTCTGGCTTGGACCCTGCAGGCTGCGAGGCGACGAGCGACATTGCAGACGTTCCCATTACATGCCTAACCGAGCATTCCGACGAGCACGCACCCGCGACGGTCGCATCCCGACTCCCAAGGCTGAACTCTGAACTCTGAACTCTGACTTCCGCATTCGACCCCGCACTCGCAGCGGGATGTGCGTTCGCAGTCGCGCACGCTGATGGCACCCTCCGCTCGCCCCGGACGGCGTCCCCTCGCGATCGGCCGCGCTACGGGATCGGTCGCGCGACCTCTCGTAAGCCTCCGTGCTTGGAGCCTGTGCGGGGCTTCTTGGGCTTTGGGCACGCTTCACGCACGAACCTGGCCAGTGGTAGTGCATGGTCTCACGGTCAACGCTCGACACACAAGCACCACCTCGACTTCGCGGTTCCCCTCTCGCTGTCTCCGCGAACTCGTTCAGCCTGACTTCCAAGCGCACGTCTGCAGCATGTGGCATGTGCTGCCCAACCGAGGGCCCAGAGCGTCGTGCATTCCTGTCGCACGCAGCCTGAGGCCTCTGAGCGCGCGCCCACGCCCCCCGTGTGCGGGTGATGGAGATCACGGAGACGGGCGGCGGTTCGCGTCCCAACTTCATTGTCAGTCTTCTCCTGTTCGATCGGCTGATGTCAGTGCACCACTAGTGGCTGGTGGCTGTCCACCTCCGTACCTCGTCGTACCTCGGTCCTCGCGCGCGCGGCTCTCCGTCCTGCGGGAATTGCAGGTTGCCATTGAATGATCATCGCCTCCCTTTCCCGGAGAAAGTCGTATCCACGGCGCTGTGCATGTGTGCATTGTTTGCTCCATGCACGCTACGCAGGGTCTGTTGGCCTTGGCATGATCCTATTGCTTCTATCCCCTGGATAATCGTGGACCCGCTGTTCGTGCGACACGGTTGCTACCTATGCGTTTATTGTCGCGATCCAGGCCGATAACACTAAATGTCGTGCACAACGAAGTACCCCCCCTTTGACGCGCACGGCAGAGCCCGAACCACACCGGTATTACATCCGCCCGCCCACCCGCACGGCTAACCACCGTTGACACTTTTCCCGGGCATCTCCCGCGGCACAAGGCCATGGCCAGCAGGTGGTGTTCTGACGAACACCGCTAGAACCCGGTGCGCATACAGCGAACAGGTCGAAGCCCCGAAGGCTGTAGAAGGGCGCCGCCTGCGGCCCTGGCTGCTCTCTAGGCTCCGGCTGAAACATGCGTGCCCGGGCTGCTCGGGCGTGCGCGCGCGGGCACGCGGGAGGCGGACACCGAGAGGCGGAATTTCCAGCGATCTTCCCCTGCTACGTCAAGCTGGCGGTGATTCTTGTCCTACCCGGCAGATACCACTGCCACTGGCGTGGACTTGGAATCTGATCTGGACGCACTGCGTTGCTTGCAATTGCACGTATGCAGCACACGGGTGGCAAAGTCGCACATGCTTCCACTAGTCAACGGGGCACTGATTGCATTGGACAGGGCGAGACGGCGAGGCACGCCGGCGCAAGCTTCGAGTCTTCGACGCAGCGTTCGTGCCGTCAATGTCGTATGAAGAGCAGAGCTGCGGTCGGGATGCCATAACGTCCCCATTCTGCCCTCTCCCTTCCGCGCACCCCGTCTCTAAGCGGCTCCTGGGGCCAATGGGAGCGTATGCTCAGGCCTCGGGCCGCCTTGCCACTCGACGCGCGTGAGGACCGACGCGCGATAGGCATGCGCATACTCGCAGCTCATGCAATACATCGATCAGGGGATCACGTTCTTGGCATACGCGGTGAGCTTCATGTGGTTGCGCATCGTGGATAGACGTGACTCTGCACTCGCACTCAATCTATGTAGGGAACGGGGCTCGCAGAAGACGTGCCAGGTTGTTTCTCGAAGCGTAGTGCGGGGGCGCTGAGGCGTAGAATGCATAGTCCGGGTGCGCAACCATTTTAAGCTCCCATGCAGTCTCTGGTACCGGAAATGTCTACAAATGCAAGACGTGTGCCATGGACACGGTAGGAGCTCCAAGGAGTGATTGTGTTCCCATGCGTCCCCGGTCAACTTCGACCAGTATCACTCGGCGCTGGCCGCCACCGATGCAATTTAACTCGCACCGTTCGTGTCGCCGGGGGGCGGACGCTTCTGATTCCAAGCCACAATTAGTCTCGCGACCCTGAGATGCGCCCCAGCGGCGTACTAGCGCCAGGTGATACAGGCTCTATGACATATAACCAAGCATATGGTGTGACACCACTTCCCTTTGCGCGCTACTCCTGCTTCTGACTCACCATGTTTGACCGGTGGCAGGCCTGGGACTCATCGACCTATCGTCGGTAGCATATCAATGACAAACGCCACGGCTTGCGCGTGCGCCCTCTCGACAGCGCGAGCTGGCGAGAAGAAGGCAAGTGTGGCCCTGGAGCGCGTGCCCACGTCAGCCACGCCGGCGGCTCATATATTGAAAAGCGCGTCTTTGGGCAACGCGTTCACACCTGTGGCAAACAGTGACTGAATGGCACGCAGCCCCTGTGGCCAGTACTGGCAGTACAGTCGGACTCGGTCCGCCTGAGTGGCATCTTCGTCGGGGCCTATCCCGACAAGCTCTTGGGCGGAAGGCTCGAAGTCGTTTACGTCTGGAGGCAAACTCTCGCTGCGGCTCGTATGGCGATACGGCAGCCCGCGAGCCTGTCGAGCCATCCCCAGCTGCGGAGGGGGACGGGGGTGGAGAGGGTTGGAGATGGAGGTAGCTTCGCGCCCCGAATGGGTGGTATTGCACGCGTGTGGTGCGGTGCTCGCCGGAGAGACTAATCCTGGTCCGCGGGCGTGCTTCGCGCTTCTCATGGGAAACCCGTGTGCGTCACCCCGGGAAAACGGTCACGTCTCTGGCTGGCTGGCCCGGTCCAGGAGTCGCGCTGCCGCCGCCGCCGCCGCCCCATCGCGATAGAAGGGTAGCCTCCGTACGAGGTATGCTTCTTTCCATCTCGCTCGTCTATCGCTTGCGGTTATATTGCATGTGCTGTGTGGCCCCGGGCAGGCGCCGGGAGCAGTCGATAACGCCGTGCGACGTCGTAGGATATATGCGCCGCCGTCTTCTTCGCGGGCGGCGGACGCCCGGCTACGACTTTCTGGGTCCTCTCTGGGGGGCAGCTGCGGGTCCAGTGTGCGTCATGCCGTGCTGCACAAACACGGCAGGCGAGCTGACTGTCCGGACCGCTAATTGAATGGCGTCCGCGCGGCAGACACGCACGCAGTCGACGGTAGCCGACTACGCAGTGGTTAGAGCGGCCGTACCGTCCACGGAGTCGAGCTAGGAGACACTTTCAGGCACCAGGAGAACGACGACGTTCCATTCGCCCAATCCATGGAGACTCGCCTAGGCTTCGGAAGGCCAGATCCTACATGCAGAGACGAATAAGGCCCACTCGCCGATACCGTCGCGATCATGGGAGGCGACACCGGACCCAATACGCCCCTTGCTAGGATGTCTGCGGACGTGTGCATGCGCCGCCAGCGGGCGAACGCACGAATCTCTCCCTTCTCTGGAAGCTGCACGTCAACAGGTAACGTGATGCGCTGCGTACTTGACGCGTACCAATTCCTATTTGTATTGTATATGTTGCTGACCATCATAACTTATACCGACGCTAGGAGCGTCCGACTAGATCGCAAGAGGGATGGCCTTGCACATCATCATCGGGCGTCCCTGCCATGGTCGGTGGGTGTAAGCGGGCTTGGGACGGAAATGCTACCAAGCGGCGACCTCGAGAGTTCAGTCAGCAGTGAGTTCACGTCGTCACGCGCCATAGCCGGAGGATGCTGAAGTCGCTCCTTTTGTGTATGAAAAAGAGTACACGCGACCAGGATCTCTCGTTGTATTCGTTGGAACGCATGCACCTCGGCACTCCCGACGTCCGCATCGCGGACTCCTGCCAATCAGCTCTACACTAGTTCACCATTGAGCAAGCATACCGTCACCAGGATTATGAAACAAGGCACAAAATGAACGAACAGCTTTCTGACAAAATTGCGGCTGCGTTTTGATTGTTCAATTCAAAGATGCCAGCACGGTGAGGTCCCTGGCGGCTTACTTTTCGCAGACGCGCGCCCGGTATTCATCACAGCGCCGAAAAACTTTGCAGTGGAAGCGTTTGCCCACCGACCAGCCCGCACCTCATCTGTTGCAAGTGCCGGCATCGGATGGCCTTGCATACGTCCTGGGACGAGACCTTGGCAACCAGTAACAAGGCACCTCCTTCCTTGGCTTCTCACCTTCTCCGCGGCGCTCTCTGACAATTCAGCCCAAATTGCTAAGGTGTGGGAGTGGCTATTCAACGACATGATTGGAGAACCCACAGAACGCTATTTGGCTCACGTCACAGCTCTTCTTGAACGTCACCGCAAGCCTCAGATGAGGCAAGGCCGCCGCTTCCATGTCCGTATGGTTTACTATGAACCCAAATCCAAGAGCGTGCGCCTATCCTACTTCCACTGAGCCAATGTGAAGGCGACTCAGTTAACGACTCGGAGGAAGCTGTCTGTCTGGCTCGAGCCGACTGTGTACTCAAAAGCACCGCGGCATGAACTCGTCCTCTCTTATGCGCCCACAGATCCATTCCTCGGCTTGCATATGACAAGTTGACCTCAGGTGACAGGCGGAATTGAGCGTGTGTTTGGACTGAAGACTTCGCTAAGTAATCTCCGTTGGCTGTACAAGGGCAGTGAGCTTCGTAGCTTTCGCCGAGAGGGTTTGCGATGCAGACAAAAATACGCTTCTTACGTATAGACCGTAACTTTGATTCCTAGGATCGGTGCGACGCCGCTGTTCAACGATGTAGTGGCTCAAGGTGTGATAAATCCACCGACAAGGAGTCAGCTTCAAGTTTGATGTGACACCGTCACCGAAACGTGGCCTTGTGTATCGTTGTTTGACAACCGCCATACCGAGACAATCATAAGCCACCGCCGTTGGCAGCGACCATCTAGTACCAGCGTTCTTCCTCAACGCTGTGGTACCGTGCGCAATATCGCGACGAGGAACTCGCACAGCGACGCAATTGCAAATTCCCCGGGCTAACACGCCATTTTTGAGAGCGTAAGTCTACGTGACGGCGAGCAGAGATTTCCGAACGCGTTTCAACTCGCATCTACGACTTGATCACTCGTAAATCATGATGTACATCTGAGGTGTTCCAGCGATTCTACTCTTTCTCTGCCTGTCGCATCAACCTGTCCTTCTCCGATAGCTCTCCTTGGAAGATATGCGGGTGGCGCGCAAGCTGTAAACAACACGTTATTCCAAGCCCATAGGCAACGCATGCTGGTGGCGATAGACAACGACGCACATAAGACCTGACGCGCTTTCCATAGATATACATTGGGACGGACGCGAGCCAGCAGAACGCCTGGCACGCGCCGAGGATGAGCAGCGATACCTTCACACCGCGGCTGAGCACCATCCCGTTCGCGAAGAACGTCGAGCCGTAGAGGACCATGTTCTTCCCGAAGTTGCTCAGCGCGAGGATGTGCAGCGCATTTGTGCCGTGCGTGTCGAGCAGGTACGTCACCGCCGCCGAGCCGGAGACGACGATGCTGAAGTTCAACATCCTGTTGGCAGCCGGTTTTACATGAGTATCTGTTACCAGGCCGAGTAGTCGGACATACGTTATGCAAGCCACTGCGCCGATCCAGGGCATGTGGTGGTCGTTCCCGACAGCCCATCCGACGTAGCCAAACACTCCGGAGAGCATGCTGATCATGAAGGCGAGCCGGAACTCGGGCTCGTATATCCCTCCGTTCCGCTTCGAGATCCAGACGATTCCCCAGTCGTTGAGCGGTCCAACGACGAGCATGGCGAGCACGATGCCGACGATGCCGCCCAGGTTCGTCAAGCCCTGTAAGTCTCATCTCTGTCAGCACGTAATGATCTCGTCCAAAGACATATATCAGGTAGGACTGACGATCTGTGCGGCGTCAAAGTTGTATTCTAATGTGAAGATCGTTGATGAGCAGAGCGGGACCAAGCCTGTGATAGGCAACGCATGCAAGTCAGCAACAGAAGGTTTCTACCAATCGAATAAACTCACTCAGCCAGACTGTTTGCATCCCGTGCGTCAAGAACAAGAAGTACGTCTGTGTTCATACCATCTCAGTGCCACTCTTCGCCTGAGCAAAGACGCTCGTCATACCACAGGGGACAGCAGGAATGGGAACGGTCTTAGGAAGATCTTCCACATGCTCTCATCTGAGAAGCTGCCATGCCAGAGCTTGAGCTGCGACAGGTAGGTAGGCGGTGGTGACCGAGACAAGCCGGAGTCAACGCTTTCTACATCGCTCGCGACCATCGCCTTGTCCATGCTGCCTTCATCGCTACCTTGTTTCTTCAAAGATTGGACCTTGGCGACGTCTTCGCGTTTGTATGTCGTCTGCAGGATTGAGTTAGCTTAATTTCAGAGTCAACTAAAGATGAGATAGGTGCGTACCTCCGGGACGAAGAAAAAGACCATCAAGACGCTCAGTCCGAGGGGTATGCTAACGAACCAGAACCCAAACTCCCAAGAGAGGTTTTGTATGACGTAGCTGCAGATGAGCGGTCCTCTAATCCATACTGTCAATCCGATATCCCAAGCGCTTTAAGATGGGTTGGACGAACAGTGTGATCCCAGCCATGATCGAAAAGCTCCAGATTACCGAGCGCGAGCCCCGTTCGTGTACGCTGAGTACGAGTAGCATCATCAGCTCTTACAGTGCAGGGTTCTCGTTGGGCCCATAGAGAAGACGCACCAATAGATCTGTTCCAGCGTCGATGCCACCAGACTGAATGAGTGAAGAGTCAACAATCGCAACTCGCGGTTAGTAGCACGTTGGCATGAGTCCCTTACCTCTGCAATGCCGACATGCCGAACCCCTGGAAGAACCGCGATGCGCGGATCGACGCCAGGTTGGGGCTCAGTGCACACCAAATGCACGATATGAACATCTACGAAGATGTCATAGTAAATATCCACAGCAGAACTTGAGGACCAGATCGTTGATGATGGACGTACCAGGGAGACAGAAAAGAGGTAAACGATCCTGTGGCCGAACTTGACCGCCAGAGCATTCTGGGCTAGCCTATGCCACAGTGTGAGTGATGATCATTCGCCATCAACATGTCTATATAATGCCTACATGAAGATGCCGAGGCCGAGGAGGATGAATCCGAACGACGAGGTGACATTGTCCACCGACACGTTGAACTGCTTCGCCAGTAGCACGTATCCAGGCCCGACCATGGGCGAGAGTGCACCATCCAAGCTTGCTGCGAATGCGCTAGATCGTCGTATCGAGTTGAGTGATCCGCACCAAGCCCACAAAACGCACAAGCAGCCACACTCACAGTGTCCAGAAACACGCCTCCTTCTTCCATCTTGGCCAATTCAGCCTACACGATCAGACCGACGCCCAACCAATCAATCAGCCCCGCATTCCCCTATATTGAAACTCATCGAGATGCGTACGGGTCTGCAGGATCATCCGACGGCTGTGGAATGAGCACGACGTGCGCGTACTTGCCCGTTCCGCGCTTCAAATGCCTCGCCTCGTCAATCGCGACCTCGTGCCCATGCACAATCCCCTGGTCAGAAAGCAAGCCCGTCCCGGGCACTTTCTCCAGGTACCGGTCCTCTGCATCTCGGAAGGTCAGCAATTCGGATCGTACCACAGAATCCCCGCACCCCGCGGAATGAAGAAGTTCAACGTTCGATGTTCGCCGTTCTACATGCAGCGCACACGCAGCCCACCGAAGGATCGATGACGTACAAGGATCCGGAGGTTCATAGGGCAAGCGAAAGGAAGACGCGGCTCACCAAGGATCCCGAACGGCATGGTATGCAAGGCGAGCGACCGTGGACCTCGGGGGTCTCTCCTGCGCGCCCAGCAGCCTTCACGCTATATACCCCTTCCACCTGACAGTCTCCCCAGTCCCAACTGCACCAGTCCGACGTGGATAGGCTTCCAACGCTGCGGGGCGGGAGCCACAAACTTTCCCTAGAAGCACCCGTCCCTCTGGGCGTGGCACATCGAGGGGACCTAAGAGGGCTTCCGGAGCCCAGCAGACCTGGGCAGGACGTCAAGTGATCAGGCGTGCGCCGGGCGCGGTAGAGGTTAGAGAAGCTTTCTCTCATGGGGGCTTATCACGGGAGGAACGGGGGGCGTATCAGGAGGGTGCACCATTGAGTGGGATTGCGCTAGGTATGAATAGTGCAGTGCTCTCTCAGCCAGCCTCGGAGGCTGTCGCTGGGCATGGCGGCACTTTTCAGTTCTTTTTCGTATATGCTGTAGGAGCGACAAGGCTTTGCGTTTGTCGTTCAAGGCAAGGGTACGTAGACCTCGTGTCAACCATAACGCTCAGAGTTCAATATCGATACCGCACCTGACCACACAGTTAGCTCATACTCGGGAGGAAGTTCTGCATTGCTCACCCGAGAACGTACCCAAGCGCCCACATCACCAGCGCTCTTATAGGCAACTCGGATTAAAGTCATCAGCCATACGAGCTGGTATATAGCAGTACTGTACATTCAGTACACCGACTTCTACTCAAGCATACATACTATTGTCCGAACGCCCGCCGGTGACCCAGAGGAGTCAGGGCCACCGGGAGCAATTAGAGTGGGTAGTCGGCCGGTCTCTCTCGGTCAGAGCTTCTTCTTCTGTTATTTCTATCATCACGACCTCTGCGTGCTCCTACCCGCGAGTGATATCATTACGAGTCGTACCCGTTCGGGTTCTTCGTCTGCCAGTTCCAGAGGTCGCGGCACATCGTCTCGAGGTCCTCCTGAGCCTTGAAACCGAGCTCCTTCTCAGCGAGAGAAGGGTCCGCAGTGAGATCCGGTACGTCTCCGCGCCTGAGATCAATGTTAGTGAGTGCTATGTCATGACCGTCCAAGTAACTGAGCATGCTGACCTGCGCCCGACGATCTCGTACTTGAAGTCGAATCCGGTTGCCTTGCGCATTGCCTCGACGATCTGGAGCACGCTCATGCCCTTGCCCTTGCCAAGGTTGTACGCCTTGTAGCGTGCGTCAGACGGGCAGTTGTCGAACACCTTCGACTCTGGTGCTAGCGCGTCCAGTGCGAGGAGATGGCCTTTAGCCAAGTCGAGCACGTGGAGGTAGTCGCGCACGCAAGTGCCATCTCTGCAGGATGAACAGCATCTGAGTGCTACGGAACAAACATCCGGATTGTGCGAGACGTACGGCGTAGGGTAGTCGTTGCCGAAGACTTTGAGGTCATTGGGCTGGCGACCAACAGCGATCGCGGCAAGGAGGGGGAAGAGATTTCCAGGGCGGCCGATTGGTGCCTCGCCAATGAGGCCGGACGGATGCGCGCCCGCAGGGCTGCATGCAGGGTGAGCCCAGCCTCACGTCTTTGATCATTCAAACTCACTTGAAATAACGTAATGAGAGACCGCGCCACCGCTTGGGCTCAGCTGCAAGAAGAATAGTAAGCGCGAGGGCCCAAAGGCACAGATTCCAAGATACACACGCACCGCTGCAGAGATCGGAGATGATGGTCTCGCACATCACTTTCGTTTTGCCGTAGGGACTGTGCGCCTCCAGGCGGGTCGTTTCAGGGATGGGGATGACAGGGGGTGTGCCGTACACGGTCGCGCTCGAGGAGTAGACGATGCGCGTGCAGTCAAATTCGGACATGACCTGGAGAAGGAAGACGGTCGCCGAGACGTTGTTCTCGTAGTATGTCAGGGGGATTTCTGTGGATTCGCCGACGGCTTTGTACGCCTGGAGGGTGCGTTAGGGTCACAGTAGCTGCGTTCCGAAGTAGGACACATACTGCGATGTGGACGACGCCCCAAATGCCTCCCTTGCCGTACTTCTCAAACACCTTCCGGATCTCATCGCGCTTCGTGAGGTCAACGGCGTGCGCATCAATCTCGGCGCTGTCCTTGTCCTTCTCGGACGCGGTGGACGGGAGGCTGTCGCGCGCGATCTGGGCGACGCGCTCGAGGGCCTTTGGAGAGGAGTTGTGGTGGTTGTCTATGGAAATGACCTTGTACCGGCGTGTTTGCTGGAGGGCGAAGATGACATGGGAACCTATGTAAAGGCCGATCGCGCGTCAGATGGCAAACAGCAGATGGCGATGTGTGCCTGCAAGAGACGCGTGCGAGTACACACCGATGTAACCTGCTCCGCCTGTGACAAGCACGCGCTGTCCATGAGCATCAGATTCAGAGATCGGGAAGGTGGGATGAACAACTCGGGGCGAGACACACTTTGAGAGGCTGGTCGTCCTGCGCAGACATGGTCGTTGTTGTGGTCGTGGTCTAAGTGTGGGGAATATGGAAGCGGCGGGGCAAGGTGAGTGTCGGACGGAAGGAGGGAGCGGAAGGCGGTAGCTAGTATTTATCGATTTGCATCTTTGCGTATTTAATTTGGACGACCGGTACCCTCGATCGCTCTCTCCTCTTGCTCGCTCTGATCGCGGTCATTGCCGGCCCGCACATACTCTTTTTCTCTAGCGTAGCACAAGGTACACATACCCAGTGCCATCCTCCGGTGGCCGATACGGATTCTAGCTATGACTGGATGCGATCAACTGAGCAATCTCAGTTCTACATACCATCTAGACGCTGTCTGGCTCTTTCTTACTGGCTCCTGCTCTCAGTACAATACTGACAAATGTAAAAGATTCCGACGACCGAACGAGGCCCGGCGAGGACTGGACAACACCATATGGAACATAGGGCACCGTGCCCTTACGATGTCGTCATAGCGGTTCCGACCATCGCAGCAAACATGAGTGATGGGTATAGAGACACCAACCAGAGGACGTCCAGTCCAGATGCATTTACTGCGCTACCATCCGCGAAAAGCGTACACCCGTCGTCCAAGCATCCGTCTCAATCACTGTCGCTCCTCCATCTTCACGTCGCCCTCCACGTCCTTCTCGGTCTTCTGCTCAGAAGGGACGCCTTCTGTTGCAGGCGGGTCCACATTCGCAGCATCGCTCTTGGCATCCTTCCTACCATCGTCTCCGTTCGCCTCCGGTACAGCTGCAGGGGGAGCGGGGCTCGCAGAAGTCTGGAGCGCCGCCGCGGCCTCCTTCTCTGCGGCCGCTTTTTCCCGCTCCTGCCGCTCCTTCTCGATCTCCTGAGCAAGGAGGACGATGTCCCCGGTGCCGATCTTCCCAAAGTGTTGCAGGTACTGATCACGCGCTGTCCGCAGCGCCAGCCAGGACCACCGTTGCTTGTTCTGCCATCACAAAGGTACAGTCAGCGCCTCCATCGTTACCAATAGAGACAGAAGGGTGAAAAAGGAAGAGGAATATGCGCACCTCATCGTACTTCTGGATCATATCATCCGGTGGGAGGACAATGGGAGCTGGCTCCGGTGCGGGTGCGGGTGCAGGAGCAGGTGTAGGAGCAGGAGCAGATGCGGCTGGTGCGGGAGCTGGTGGAGGATTGGGCGTAGCCACCCGTACAGGTGAGGGCACCGCACTCTCGCCCGGTACAGGTGTTGTCCCAGGCTTTGCGGGCAGCGATGGGTGTAACGGCGCAGGTGTAGACGTCGATGAGCTTGGCGGGTTTTGTCGGGCCGCTGCCTGCGAATCCGCTGGCGCAACTGCAGCAGGCGCTGCTGGAGCTGGAGTATTTGCAGGCGCAGTATTGGCAGCGGCTGGAAGCCCTGGCGCGGTTGCACCGTCTTTCAGCGCGGCCGACTTGGCACGGGCCTGCGCCATACGTTCGGCTCGTTGCAGGAGCTGCTTCCTGCGCATCTCGATCCGCGCGTCCTCCTGCTTGACCTTCTTGACAAAGTCCTTGACGTCTCCAGGCCTGTGTCGCACGCACACAAACATGATGTCAGCGCCGCTACCCTGACCCACGAAGAAGCACGATGAGCACTGAACTGGAAATAATGCTCCAGGTCGCGCAGGCCCCGGTAACCCATCTCCCAGATCTCCGTGAGTGGCTCGCTGCCATAGCGGTGCGGCCATTCCTCAGGGTCCATTCTCATCTTCTTGCGTATCCCCACCGTCGCCTCCTCAAGACCCACACGACGCTTCTCCCCATCAATCTCGACCTCCTCGCTCCACGGCTCACGGTCGAATTGCGGACAGAGGTCGTTCTTCCACTTTACCCAGTTCTTCTCGCGCTCGAGAATCACTTGCACTGTGTCCGCGAAGGCGCCTCCAGATGGCGCGGTCTGTCGCAGCTCCCCCATCGCGCGCGTGATTGTGTCCTGTACCCATTGTGCGTCCGCGGGCTCAAGTGTGAAGTTGAAAAGGAGTGAGCGGTTCCTGTAGTTCGCCCATTTATCCTTGGCGGATTGGGTGAAGGTGAGAAGGTGGTGGAGCTGGATGAGCAGTTGGAAGAGGAACTGTCTCCGGAAATGCGTGTCCGCGATCTATGGAAGCGGAGTCCGATCAATGAATATACAATGCGGGGACATTAATGAGGGGAGCGTACCTCGAGATCGAGCAATTCCGGACTGGTGAGATATTTCGCGAAGTAGTATTCGCCGCTGGTTGTGTTGCTTGTGCCACCTTCGCGCTTTCGCTTCAGCGACCCCGAGGCGGTCCCATTGGACGACTTGTTGCCCATGAGCGCGCGCTCCTTCGCGGTCGCCTCTTTGATGACCGGAAGCACTTTGTCGACCGCCTCCTTGAACGCCGGAAATGTCTGAGACTCCGCGAACAAGGGTGGCCGGGAGAATGGAAGTTGCAGTGACCAAAACGTGTAGTAAAAGTCTACGTATTGCAATCTGAGTAAAAGCACCACAATGGAAAGAGACCATGCTACGCACCTTCCTTCTCCTTGCGCTTCCTCTCCGCATCTCTCGCAGCCTGTTCCTCTGCTGCCTCGTCTACCTCCATTTTTGCATCCTCATCCTTCCTCTCATGCCCCTTCGCGCCAGGACCCTCCCACATCGGCCCATACTCTCCCCGCAAGTTGACGCCACTGCGCTCCCCCAACGGGAACACCCTGCTCAAGAATGTCAATATCCGGCCACAGAACATCGTCGTCGCTCCCATCTTCGACAGCCTGCGGAGGAGGTCGTTGAGCGTGCGGAGGAGGACGAGCGCCTTGCCCTTCTGGGGGATCATGCCCGCCGTCAGGCGGTCCGCGCGCAGCTCGATCCACGAGAAGATGTGCGAGCACGAGGCGATCGTCTGCGTCTCGAGCAGGTCTTGGAGGACGTTGAACGCGAAGACCGGGTCGCACGCGTCTAAGTGCAGGACGCGAGGTGAGCGTCATAGTGTTGCGAGGGTTGATTAGAAGCGGGTGGGTTACGGACCGTGTTCGGTGAATGTCAGTATCAGGTCGAGCCGGTCGCTCAGGTCGTCGTAGTACTTGGTCTCGCGCTCTTTGAGGGCCTTACCCTCGGTCGCCTGAATGCGAAGAGCGGCATTTAATGGGGATCCCGAACGGAGGTCCTACACGCACTCACAGCGAGGTCGAAGACGTCCTTCCGCAGAACATACTCCCACTTGTTCTTCCAGGTGTCGGGACTTGCCTTCGACTTACACTCTTCCAAAGTGCTCTCTACGAGCGCGTCCAGAGCACCCTTGTCTATGGGGCGCGGCGGTAGCGATGCCAGAAGCGACGTGAAGCTATCTTGAAGTGCTTGCATGGTGTCGTCGTAATATTATCGTTACAAGGTACAGTATAAGAGAAAGCAAGACGACAGATGCAGAGCAGAGACGGCAAGCGAGATGTCCACCGCCTGGGCTGTGGTGGTCGGGAAACAAGGTGGACGAGACGCCACAATGCAGGCGCTTCTACTCAGAGGTCTATTAGGCGCCCATTAAGCTCACTGAGTGCGAAGTACAACCGATGCTAATAGTAATACTATCGAGATCCTGACCATAGCTCGATGTATTAAGTATTGACGTGATTCTGTTGAAAAACATATAGTTGCAGCATATTTATCGCGTATCGCGTAAATCATGACCATCAGGGATGGTATAGGGGCGGGTAATCGATACAAGGAATATCATACATTGTACTGCATGCGACCAGTAAACTGCTGCGACAGATTATCATGCAGTCTCTGTACGACTGCAGTGTACACTCACGTAGGGAGACCCGGTAAGAGCTTCAATTCGGACATTGTCCATTGATGAGCGAAACTGATTTGTCGCGTTCAGTGATATGCTATGTTCAGCAGCCTGAACGGGATTACAGACACAATGCAATGAGTGGTTTAGCATGTGAACCATGTCAGAGGGTCGGCATGTACTTACCGATCATGATACGACGCGGATGATGAGCAGATGAAAACGTAGCACGGTCCGATTAGCTTGCGTTCTTCTCGTCCGCATTTCCAGGTCTAGGACTAGAGCTTGAAACGACCGCAACTTCCTCCACCACGATTGATGACTGTGTCGCATCTGTCCCTTGTTCAGGTGTAGCTCGTGCCTCCAGGTCGCTAAGAAGGTTGTCCAGATGGTCGATGATCCCGTCTAACCGACTCTCCACGCCGTCCGCGATGCCCTCCGCCGCCTCAAGTCTCCGGAGCACTTCAGCGACGTCCGGATCAGATTCATCGACGTTCTGAGAGAGTAGATTGGATAGGAGGGCAATGTCTGCCTCCAGAGAGCTTGAAGCGTTCCCTCCATCTCGTTTCGGCGCGTTACCATTTGAAAGAGATGAAGGCATTGTAAACTCGACTGAGCAGCCAAGGTGACCGTACGAATCAAGGACAGTCGTTCGGCGGAGCGCCCGATAGTACCAAGCTTGACTCAGGTTACTGCAGCTTGCACGGCGCTTGTCGCCGGCGCGTTTCGCGATTTTTTTCGCACACTCCGTGCCTCTACCTCCCTCTGGTACTTCGAAGTTCGAACAGCGATATCTCCTGTAGTTCTTGTCCGCTCGTCCTAATTCTTGCTGTTCTGGATTCGTCTCATCTGCGCGCAGGGTACGGTACCATTTTCATGAAGATCTGACCGCTTTGACGATTTGGCCTCTTCTACCGCCCTCCGACCGCCCTTTCCCGCACCCGGACAGCGATCCCGCCCTCAAATCACAACCGCCCTCGATGGAAGTAGCTGGTATACGTTCTTGGAGCATACACGGAGGGCATAGCACTGAATTGGTACGCTTTGAATGACCCATTTTCTACCTCTCCACATCTCCCTGCGAACCACCGTG